>BDDA01000920.1:2828-40002 GCA_001662385.1 Chlamydomonas asymmetrica | reverse complement strand
TTGGGGGGGGGGGGGGGGGGGGTCACAGTTGCTAATTGGAAATGAAAACTGACTTGGGTATCGGTCGCAGGTGGTCTGGTTTGCAGCCCCACATGCATTGCCCCACGAATGTGGCACTTGCCTCAACATATTGCTATAACGTCTTCAATCCAATGGAGCCACAAAGGTGCACAAGTAACATTCAAAAATACCCAATCAATTGGTGGACGCGCCTGTACATAAGGTGTGCCCAATACAAAGGCGCATGTGCTGCGATGGCAGCACGCTGGGGAATCATTGGGGCCGTCCTCAGCACAAAGGGTTGTGACATTCGTAAAGGATAAACGCGCCAGCGGCGTTAAACGCTTCTGCGTGCTCTTTATAGTGCAGGCTTGCGTTGCTATAGAGCGCCTAAGGAATTTGGCCAAGCGACCGCCGGCAAAACCAGCCTTTGAACGCAGCAGTGTCGAACCCAGCAGCTGCCAGTTCACAGCGGGACCTGGCAGAGGAGGGGGCGGAAGGCAGCCTGCGGTTGATGAATTGAGTCTGCACGCAAAAAATAAGTACGGTACTGCCATTTTGCTGCATACAATACTTAAAGCACGTGCATGGTCCATTCTCCTCCGCATGTACATAAAGGGTGGGAAGGGGGGGGGGGCAGTCCCCTGCAAGAATCACAGGCAAGCCTACATGCAGCATGTCACATGTGGACTCACTGCAGAGGGCTCGGTGTGGCAGTGCGGTTTGCGTGCGGAAAATGAAGGTGGGAAGGAAGAGATGGCAAACATTGCAAAGTAATACGGCCTACGATGGCCTCTAGTCGCAACTCAAAGCCCTGCATTCCTGCAGGAGGCTATGCAGCAATGCCGAACCGTCAGCAGAGTTCAGCAATAGGGAGTTGCGCGTGCTGCACCCACACATTCATGCATGGGCAGCATTCCGAGCACGGCTTTCCCTCTCAAGTCCGGTCTATGTGTCGGCTCTGCAATGTGGACCCGGGCCCTGGTGAGATGGCCGTGCGCAGATGTGCAGCATCCTTGCTGTGGCATGGACAAGTACTAGAATGTCCAGTACCAGGATTGCCGTGCACGCAAGATATACTGTGTTCAATAAATATGTGCATGTATGGTCAGCACGCATGTGGGCGACCTTGCTTTGTTACTATTTACCGGCCGGCGCGCATACTTGCAACGCACCAGGCTAGGCGGCTGTCGTTGTGGCATGACAGCCCGGCAGCGCAGCGTGTGTATGCGCAAGAATAAACGGCCGTGAGCGCCGATCGTGCGCCCAGATGTTGAACCCACTGTACAAGGGCGTCTATTGACGTGAAATAGATCCTTTCGAGCCTCGTGACCATGCATGCCAGCATGGAATGGGCAGTACGCACGGCAATTTTGTACCGCATGGCTGCGTAATGTATCGCCTCTGCTGCCTGATCCGGCAAGGAGGCAACAGGCTTCTTCCTCAGCAGGAGCACTTGGAGAACTGCGATCCAGTTTTGGCACAGGCACAGGCAGCTGGAGGTTAAGCTGGTCTGCTCACGCACTGGATTAATGCACTGGGATGAAAAGACTTGATGCAGCAGCACGTGCTCGTTGTGTCTTTGCTATTCATACAGACGCGAGGCGCTCTCGACTCCTCAAGACAGGTTCATTGAGATGCGTCGCACCTGCTTGTTGTTCTTAACCTTGCCGCAGCCAGCTGTCAGGCAGTACATCCCGCCCTCTGCCGGCAGGTATTGGCATCCCATGACCGCTTTGTAGGTGATGCCAGTGGTAGCGCTCTTGGCGGACCAGGAAGCTGCGCACGTGCAGACCGGGTAGGTCGTCTTGGCGGTGGTGCTGCAGCCGCCCCTGCATGCATGGACAAACATACGCGCACAAGATGTCAAGGTACAAATCATATCGAACACTCGTCATGTTAAATACATCATGTTGAATCAGACCTAAGATACACCATAATGAGTGCACCTTGACACTGTACTGAAGGAAGAGTCAATCCTTGACCTGGAAAGCACATTGCGCAACAACCATAGAGTGTCGGGCATGCAATGCCGTACGCCCAGCACATGCCAAGGGTCATGGCACTCACACGCATGCCGGATTGGGCTTGACAGTGGCGTTGCATGCCGGCACACAATAGTCCCAGTTTGCGCCGGTCGCGGTCTTCTGGTTGTTGGCCAGCACGCACCAGGCGCCTGCCGTGTCGCAGTTGGGGTTGCCGCACCCGCTGTATGTCTTGCCGGCAGAGCTCCAGGAATCAGAGCAGCGGAAGCCCTGCCGGGTGATGGCGCTAGAGTCACAGCCGCCTGGTTCCGGAGCCGGGGCGGCGGTGGGCGCGGGCATGTTGGACGCGCTGCCTGTGCACGCGGAAGGCGGCGCTGCGGTTGTATTGGCGGGGTTGCATGTGTCATACCACCCGCTGAGCGGACTGGCGCAATCGCCGCTGCTCCGGTCCACTGCACACACCGTTGTGCTTTCGGAGATTCCAGGAATTGTGGTACACCCGCTGTACTGCCCACCGTTGTAGTCCCAGCTCTGCTTGCAGGTGCAGCCCATGCTGGTGCGTACAACAACGCAGGTGGAGTTGCTGGCGACCTCCCCGTGCGGGGCAGGAGTGACGGATGTGTGGGTGGGAGTTTGCGTCTCGCTCTCTGTCGGCGCGGGTGTGGGCAGGTTCTCCGGCTTGGGTGCGGGAGAGGCCATGGGAGTCAGCATACCGGAAACAGAGGAGGGGGTTGGCATGGCGGTAATTTCCATCGTGGGCGTGGGCGCAGGTGTTGCCGGGAGAGTGGGCTTTGGTGTAGGGGATGGTGTGGGTGTGGGTGTGGGTGTGGGCGTGGGTGTGGGCGTTGGCGTTGGCGTGGGCGTAGGCGTGGGCGTGGGCGTGGGCATGGGAGATGGAGTTGGGGTCTCCACACCGGGCCGCACGCTAGGCTGCCTTGCAAGTTTTGCGTAATACTGGCCCCATCCATACATCTCTGGGTTGTTCTGCGAAGTAACGCGGTGGATTTCTGCGATCTGCCCCGCTGTCAGGTGTCCCACTGCTGCATAGCAGTGGTCGTAGCTGTACCTGCAAATGGGATGGCAACCACAATGCTTGGTTTGTCAGCCATTTTTGCAGCTTTCGTGGACCTCAATCACTGCCTGGGCCACGATTGCAAGCACCATATGAGCTTATGAAGCCGTACCCCCAAGGGTCAGTGCAGCCAGTTCTCTCACACGCCCCCTCCGCCACGCCGCATTTGTTGATGCCCACCAGCGCACAGCACACCATCCAAGTGCGGCGTGCCTGGGCAGTGCAGTCCACGCAGCCAGCCAAATGCACACACACGCACACTCACGTGAGGTAATTGCCCGTCTCATCCACGCATGAGGCCGCTCCAAAGGGGCAGGGGGCACCGGGGCAGCTGCGGCCCACGCCACTGCCAACCAGCTGGTCATCCCGCAAGAATCCCACACGTCTGGCGCTGGCAGCGTCGACCCGGTCCCAATTGGAGCCGAGCTTGTTCCGAAAAGCATCCAGGCAACCCAAGTAGGCCTGGACGGCGAAAGGCTGCGATCCCACGGGCCCCGCAGTGGTGACCGTGTCAGCGATGCCGTCATCTGTGCAGGTGTCCGGTGAGGGAGAGAAGGTGTGCCGCAAGCCAAAGTGATGCATGGCCTCATGCAGAAACACCTGTGAGGGGATGCCAGCGGATTTAGGTGTGTTCAAGCGTTGTTCGCGCACAGCGACAGTGCCAGGTGCAATCAGGCAGTGGCTTGTGCCCTAGTCCACAGTGAGGTGCACAGAGGTGAGCACAAGGCAAGCAGGAGCACGATTGATGCTTAATGGTGACCAAGCGGGTGCTACGAGGAATCTGCATGCCATGGGGTAGTGCTGCCCCCCGTGTTGGCTGGCCGCCAGAGCTGCGTCTAATGTGGTGCCGTGCTGCATGCAGAGCGCACGCGCTTCTGAGCGCGCCCACTCGATTGAGCGCTGTGTGTGACAGCCGCGTAGCTGATGTTAGGATGGCGTGCTGTGCCGACACCTTACCTGCGATGCTTGATTGTATGAGTTGACATTGTTGAGCCCGGCGGTGTCCAGAGTTTCCCACGTGATGGCAATGTGCCCGCGCAACGGGTCCCAGTTGTCACCCGGCAGGAACCTGCAGTTGAACATAGGGGCAAGCAGGATCAGATTGGCAGCTAGCGCTTCTAGACTGCAGCTTGCTGATGTGCATCGCATATGCGCTCTTGATTCCATGTGCGTGAAATATTTGCATGCAGCAGCCAATGCATCCGTGCCTACTGAGCACTTGGTGCATGCATGCACACATGCACGCATGTGCAACTAAGCACTCCCTGCCCCATCCTCCAGTCCTACCCATGTCATGCAGATGCTGCCACTGCTGTACGCCCCGCTTACCCATAGCCAACCCAAGACGCAGGTGGTGAATCGCCGGCCACGTAAACGTTCAGCGTGCGTGGAAAATCGTAAACCGAGTTCTGGATCGCATCGCCGCACTGCAGGTAGAAGTACCCTGAGGGGTCAGTGTCAGTGCGGTTCACGCATGCCAGCCAGGCGGATCGATTAGCCTTGAGGAGGTAGGGGTACTTGACGGGGTTGTTGCGGACGCATGCCGAGCCGTCACCATCGGTTTGGACGAAGAACTGGAAGTTGCTGGGCTTCATGCGGGCGTTGGCGACGCCGAGCATGCGCTGCACCATGGCCAGCGCATTGGCCACCCCTGGAGGGCCGTATGCGGCGCCGCCGTTCGCGCTGTACATCATGACATGGAAGCACACGGGGATGAGCACGGGCGGCTGCGATTGGTAGGGCTGCACGGTGAAGCCGCTGGGTGTGGGGGCTTGCAGGAGGCTGCGGCGGCGGGAGCGAAGGCGATGCTGGCCGGTCACCGCTTGGCGGGCAAAGGTGCTGTCCGGCGTAAGCATTACTGCTCCGGGCCGCTCAGAGTCATCGCCGCGGGACGTGTCGCCTTCAGGAAGCATCACGAACAGCACATCCTCCTCGGACTCGGCATCTGTGTCCAGATCTCCGTTGGAATGGGCGCTCGCCTGGGTTGTTGCCCCACTGCGCACACTGGCAGCGTGCAGCTGGGAACGTACAACGGTGCTGCTGCTGCGACGGCTGGCGCTGTTGGCGTTAGCGCGTATGAGAAGCGAGTCGGCGTGCTGCGCATGGTCGCTGGCGCGCTGCCGCATGGCGTCCAGGCCCGGCAGCAGCGGCTGCAGCGCCCGGTAACAGTCCACTACGAGGTCCAGCACGCCGCTGCGGGGCAGCTGGTACAAACGTGCCAGGGTGGCATACGCGGCCGCCAGCGCACCGCCAGCGTCGGACGAGGCCGCCTCGAGCTGTATATGCATGCACCGGGCACAACACAGGCATAGCTCGCACGTGTCACAACGGCAGCGCCGGTGTACTGGGTGTACGGCTCGCAGTGACAGGCCGCGCATGCGCATGTGGAGTGTCAGTATTGCACATGCGCTGAAAGGGACCCTGAGCGAGGCCCAGTACAAGGCCAGTACAAGGCCAGATGTGTGTGCCGAATTGCGGTGCGGTGCAGAACAAGTAACAAGTTCCCTCGTATCCCAGGGGTACCTTGGTTGCAATTTGTGCCAGGGCCCCCACCTGAGATTGAAGCTCGCTTATGTTGTGACAGGCACTGGTGCCAGCCGCAGCCTGTTTTGGGGCCGCAGGCTCAACTTCAAACAGGCGGCGAGTGCCGGACAGTTGAGGTGCACGGCCACTCGCAAGTGGGCTGACCGCTCCACTGTCCAGCTGGCAGCTGCTTCTGCAGGACATAGCAAGCATATGTGCAAGTCTTGACACACGCAGTTCAGACCTGGCTGTGTCTTTGGGCTGTGCTGCAGGATAAGCTTGAAACAACGCATGTCATCAAATCAAAGCAGGGCCCGAAACACGGTGAGTTGCGTATTGCAATCCTGCACCCTGCAAGAGCGGGTTAACAAGAGCTATGTGCCCGGAAATGGAAGGAGCACGGGACGCTCCATGTGGCCTTGAGCAACGCCAGTGCGGCGTGCGTCCGAAACCAGACCCCAGTAGCGGAGAGCTACTCCTGTAAGAAATATCTGACTGGAATTTGTGCTTGCGTCATGATGCGCACAGCCTTGTCCTGGACATGCGTGGCAACGTTATTGAGCCAAAACACTTTATGCTTTGCACCGCGTTGCACGGCAGCGGGAGGCCGCTGCTCACCTTGGGCGACTCGAACTACTAACTGGGATGCACGTACTGCTCTGTGGGTACTAGTTGCAACAGGCAGCGAGGCCCATGAAACCTGACTTCGACATGACGGACAGGCCAAGTGCACGCGCTCGGCCTGGCATCTAGCATATGCCCAAACTCACCTGATGTACTTGAAGAAAGCTATCAAGGCATCGGTAATGTCATAAGTTGCGCTTTGGAAGCTGGACACTGCCTGCACAATATTCGCGAGCCACAGGCGGTCAGAAGGTCCATCGTTAAAAGTCTGACACTTTTTTGGTGACGTCGGACTTTAGGCTTGAATGGAATCGTGTTGCTGGTCAGCTGCGAGCCTGGGTCAACGCACCTGTAAGCGTTGTGAGACGTCACTAAGTGCTGCAAAGGCGACGCCTCCGGTGCCCCCGTGACTGTCTGCCACGTGCAGCGTAACCGAGTTGATGTCAAAGACCGTGTGCTTGCCGCCCAGCACACTCAGCAGCAGTGTCAGAACATACATAGCAGGCCTGATCGTGGCCATCTGATCATAGTACTGGGCGACTTGGCTGTTGTCTGAGATTTCACGTGTATCAAGCGGCAAGAATGCTCTGGTAAGCGTAACGTTCGCGTCATTGCTGAGAGTCCTGACCTACAGGTCAACAATAACGATACAAGAGATTAAGGGGTGTTGTTACGGAAGCAGCGGTCTTGCAAGCAGCAGCAATTGTGTGGGACTGACCTGTGCAAGCGAAACCGGTTGGTCCTTGGGCGCGTCTAAGAGGCCAGTAAGGCCTACACTCAGGCCCACAGCAACACCAACTGCTATTATGATGCAGGCGGCCGCCAAAATCACCTTGTTGCGAAAATCCTGTGGGAGGGGAATTAAGGGACGTGAGGTGGGCGCTCAGCATCTCGACTGAACCAGGCCTAGCGTCAATGTGCCGCCTGGAAAAGCAAGCTTAATGTCGCATATAAACTCAAGGCAGTTTTTCCCTGACGAGTTCCGTTCACTGTGCGGGCCGCATTCATCTGCCACGCGCAGCAGCAAAAAGTGCCTATTCGCAAAAACAACGGGTATTAAACCTACGCGCCAGCTGTTCACAGCTGCACACGCGTAGGGGAGCGCGCGAGCTTGTTTGGTTGAGCTTCGGCGGCTGAGGATATTTTACCGTGTGCGGGGGGGTCACAGGTGGAGCCAATTCCTACCCCAAGGTCCTACCTTCAAACAGCAGCACCTCAGCTAAAACTGGGCAGTCTGAGCTATGATCACCAAAAGAATTTATAACCAGCCTGCTATCACAACCTCGAGCAGACGCCCCCTGCCTGCATGCTTGGGCTGGCATCCATTGACACCATTGATGCTGCACGTTCATTCGGTGCAACGCGCCTGCCCCAGACCCACATTCGACCGCCGCAGAAGTTCCCCCATATGCTCTTATACAAGAAAACGCTGATAAACTTACCCGATTTCCTTGCTTGCCGTCGGTGGTCTCCTGCCACGGTCCGCTTGTGCATGAGTCTGCGCTGCTGGCCTCGGGCACGCTCTCCATCTGCAAGGTGACGAGGAAAAGCCTGTGCGCAATCCTACCTATGCGCCAAACTATTTGAGCATGTACAGTGGTAATGCCAGGGGTGTATGTGCTTCGTTGTGTGGGACATACAATGATGAACAACCTGAACTTGGCACTGCCATAAATTTCAAAATTTGCCAGCAATCTGCCGCCAATCTGCCACCAATCTGCCACCTCTGGTGCATACAGCTTCCAACTGCAAACTGGTGCAGAT
Organism: Chlamydomonas asymmetrica; assembly: GCA_001662385.1. NCBI lineage: Eukaryota > Viridiplantae > Chlorophyta > Chlorophyceae > Chlamydomonadales > Chlamydomonadaceae > Chlamydomonas > Chlamydomonas asymmetrica. Next base: position 32,034 of record BDDA01000920.1, on the reverse strand, counting down.
TGTCATCAAAAGGTTTACGACGGGCCATGATAATCCTGTTGCATGGTTGAGGCAGGGGAGGATTCGGACTATGAATGCATGGCAAAACGCATGCACCAGCCTGCTCACACGGTCATATGCCAAGCCGTTACGGTGCCTGACGAGCTGAGGCAACTGCAAGATGGCACACCTGCAGATGGCGGGAGTGGCACTCCCTGCCCGCCCGCCCGCCCGCCCGCACGCACGCACGCACACCCGCCCGCCCGCACGCACGCCCGCACGCACACCCGCCCGCCCGCACGCACGCCCGCCCGCACGCACGCACGCACGCACGCACGCATGCATGCATGCATGCATGCATATCACCATGAGGGCGCCAGCTTGCACTCGATGTTGCCGTGTCAAGCCCTGGTGAGCGGATCAAATGGCATCACCCTTGCAACATCAGCCGCAATAAGTGGGTAGTAAAGCTGGGGTGACGTGGAACCGGAGAATGCACCGTGCGTGAACGTTACGCACAGTTTCTCTGCTCAAGGGCCTGTTTTGCTTGCAGTGTTGTAGCGCATTGCGCCTGCCATCTGTGTTTGCGCGGCCAGGCAGGGGGATGATTCGCATTCCCATGCGCCTGGGCGCCAGTTATTGCATGCAGGCGGTGTGGTGTCTGCCGGCTGTTGGGGTGAGTGGAGCCCTCCTGGAGTACCTGCAGGGCCGGGTCCTGGGGCGGATCTGCTGCACAAGGACTCCATGCAACGCACCTCCCTGGCCCAGCAGCGGCTGCTCAGCAGGAGCACTTGGATAACTGCAAGCGGGGAAGGGCAAGCAAGGGCGCAGGGGAGGGTGGGTAGGATGCGGCCGCATGCGGTCAGCCGTGAGGCCCGCTCATGCGAATGGGCGGTGCAGAATAACCAGTTGCGCATTAGGTGCATGTGCAGGTGAGATGGGTGCCCCCGGATTGCATTCTGCACGTTGTTGCTAAGCCCCACATTCTCTTTTGGGTGGGCAGCGATACCACCCAGGCAGGATACCACCGACTGGAACCAGTTGCAATTACAATTATCACATACGCAAAGGTGGGACTGGCGGGACCCCCAGTCAGCTGTTGAGCGCTGCTCCTGGCCACAGCATTGCGCACATAGGTGTTATGTGTTGACCTGCAGCACTGCTGCCCAGCACGCATGCAGCATACATGCAGGTCAGTTTTCGACCCGTGCAGCGGCGCGCACAGGCAAAATGACCGAAGGCCAAGGCGTGGCGTCAATCACCATGCATGTTAATGGCTGTGCTGATGCCAGCGTTGCGCCTACAAGGCCACACGCAGGCCCACTCCCAAGGGCTGGGTGCATCGCTGCATGGTAGTAGCAGGCGTACAGCGCTCCCCCAAACCCGCTGCAGCAGGGCAGCGCCTCAGCTGCAACGGATGCGATGAACGCATAGAGGCGCAAGCAAAAATTGCAAAAATGTATGGTAGTGATTTTCAGCGATGTAGTGTTCATTTAGGGCACAACGTCTGAGCACCAACATAAACAGTGAGTCAGCCGTACTGCACTCTTGTACTGGACGGGCACCACCTGACCGGCGACACGACCCACGCTCGCTTGTGGACATGACCACAAACAATACTTTTAAATACACGTTGCCAAACAAACAAATTTTGTGAAAGAGCTGCCCTGCAGCAAGTTATGAAATGAACATGAACGAGTGACAAAAACACAAACCTGACCAGACGGTATCACACGACAGGTTGTAGTTTGACACATTGAATAGTATTTGAGTATCTTTACACTGCTTACACTGATTTTTCATTTGTGTTCCTGCACTGTGCTACACAGCACTAGTGCAGCATGGCCCGGTTCACACAACGATATGGCGCAGCAGGATTTGCCGCTGGGAGTGCTGTTTCCAGAGAGGCCACAGCTGCTCGCTGAGCAGTGTTTTATCTACCTCTTGTGCTGATTGCGTTCCTGACGCGCCATCATGGATTGGGAAAAGAAGACCGCACGCCGTGCGCCTCTAGAGCAGGCCACGCGAGACACCTTCAATAACTTTACCTCTCCAGGGCAGGTGCTGCTATCAGCCCTCCAGTCTGCTGAGGATGTGCGCAAGGAGCGCTATTTCGACACGGTTGATGCAAAAATGAAGGCAGCGCGGGAGAAGTTGCCTGCGTTGTCCGTCAAGCATCCACCGAAAAGCGACGCCACCATCTTTGGGCTGCCAGGGGCAGAAGTGGCGCGCCTGCTACCTGACATAAAGGCCAGCAAGACGGACTTGGAAAATGTCAAGAACATGCTGGCAGACAGAATGGACCGACACACAGCTGCTTGGGAGGCGTTTGTGGCGGAGCGCGAAAACCAGCGGAGGCAGCTGGAGACAGCTGTCGCTCAGGTGGCGTCCTCCCTGCAGCAGCAGCTGGCGGATAGCGACGCTGAGGTAGAAGCAGAGATGAGCTTGCTTGCCGAGGACCAGGTGGGCGACACGTAGCATGCTGGTGCGGCGCTGCACACCAACGGGCACGTTTGCACACACACAAACGAACAGCAAACGTCATACTACCTGAACATACAGCTGCACGGGCCATGCAGCCTGCAACGCACTGTGTGGCCCCCCCCCCCACCGCATCACCTCGGCAAACATGGCGGTCGCCCCAAGCATGTGCCAACTCACGCCCCGCACCACATTATCTTGCCGTCCATGCACATAGCTGTAGGAAAGCACGTCAAGCAGCAGCTGTCACTTGCCTGGCTGTGCGATATACGACAGTCATGCAGTCCCACGTCTCATAGACACGCGTGCACCAGCAGGTGGCAACCGATTGCTCCTGCACCGGTTGTAACATGGAACGCTCAGCCTCACAGCATGCACAGCATGCACAGCATGCACAGTACAGCAGGATGCCGGCTGCATGCACCTCAGCATCAGCTAGCTTCTAGGGAGTCATCTAGGTCCTCTGGATGCTAAAGAGAGATATGGCTAACTATGGCTCAGCTGCCAAGCTGTCGAGAACATCGTTACCGTACGTTGATCAAATCGAGCACACTCAGCTCTCGCCATCCACGTGCGTTGCGCAATCCTCCTCCCCCCCTCGCTGTTAACCTCACGATAGCGGCCCTCCCCGTCCTTCTTGGCCGTTCCTTGCCCGATCGACCATCACACAATGGTGGCGCCGCCATGCGCATCATGTACTGATGTGTCGCCGCCACGCGTTTAAGCTCCGTGCCGAAGCGTGCCGAAAATTGTGCCGAATTGTGCATGCGATGCAGGTGATGCGGCTGACGGAGGCTCAGGTGCACCAGGTGTGGGACGCCGTCGCGCAGCGCTTCCCCGCGCGGTCGCGCGTGCTGGAGGCCGCTTCCGCATCGCTTGAGGGGGCGGAGGGAGCGCGCGCGTCCACCGTGCACGCGGCGCTGGTGCGCCTGGTGGCGGGGCTGAACGACGCTGCGGTGGTGAGCGAGGGCGAGGTGGAGCGACTGTTGGAGAAGGAGTCGCTCGCGCTCAACGCAAGCATGCTGGACAACAGGTGAGGGAGGGAGAGAGAGAAGAAGAGAGATTACATGTTATGTTACATCGGCGTGAGAGAGAGAGATGACATCACCCAGACCAGTATAGCCAGAGTCCCGGGTGGGCGCATGTAGCATTTAATATTTGGTAGGTGGCATGGCTGTCAAGGAAAACGAGGGGTAACCACAACAGGTGGGCTGCAGTCATGTGCGGCACAGGGGCACCATTTCGTGCCGGGACGACGCCACCATGGGCAGCTGCATCTTGCACTCATTTGCATTACCCGCAGTGTAGCTGCAGCGCGCAACCCCCGCGTGGGGCAACGCACTTGAAAACGCGGGCATTGCACGCTCTCGTCGCCCTATGGTCTCTGCCTGTAGGTTGTGGTTATGTACCGTAGGATTTTGGTGGGTGCATGGAGAGAGGTCGGGTGTTCGAACCCTTCCCCAACCCCCGTCGGGGCCTGCGGCCTATGTGTGCGTGTAGCGTTCCGTGTTTGCGGGCTACGAGGTGCCGCCCTGTGATTGAGGGACATGCGTCCCGTGGCTGAGAACTTAAGGCCCAATCATCCCAAATATTGCTAGGGAGCTGTCAACCTCTCTTGCTCCCTGTACTTGCTCGTACCTGGCCTTGACCCACATGGACACAAGGTCGAATCCTGCTGTTACGGCTGTGACTCGCGCTGCCCGCCCGGATCGCAGGCGCACGTATGCGGACCTCCTGGAGAAGCTTCACATACGCGAGGTGGAGGCTGAGCGTGAGCAGCGGGCGCGCTGGGAGGCCGGGCTGGAGCGCTGGAGGGCGCTGCGCACGCACCACGCCATGCGCATGTTCCTCGACTTCATGAGGTACCGCTCGTACCGCCCGTACTGCCGTACCGCCTGCCTGCACTGCACGCATCGCATATACGCCTTGGGGCGCCCCGTTTCCAGGCATGGAGTGTGAATGTGAAGGCGTTGCACGTGTGGGCGCAACTCAAATCGGGCCTGGGCTTGCATGTTCGTTGTACAATACACAGCTTGGACTGGAACCGTGGACCAACACCACGGTTCACCCTGCATGTTTCATCGCGCGAGTGCATCCGCTCACCACAACACCAGTCAGCAAGGCAAGGCGAGGCAAGGCAAACAGAGCTGAGGCTTGCGCTTGCAGGAGCAACGGCGTAATTGAACCTGAGGCGCGGCTAGCGCTATTCGCGGACCTGCGCTCCCGCCAGCTCAGCGTCAGCTCCGCGCTGCGCGACCACTGGTGCGCGCTGAGCGGCCTGGTGCCCCCGCACCACCTCAGCAGCCGCAAGGTGGCGGGCTGGGTGGAGGAGGCGGGGGCGCTGGGGCGGCGCTGGAAGGAGGAGCGCGGCGCGGTGTTGTCTCAGCTGAAGGCGCTGGAGGAGCAACTGGAGGCCGCGGTGCAGCAGGTGGGGTGGTGTGTGCTGCAATTGCCGTCCCAACTACAGTACTGAACTTCCCAGCAATCCATGCAAAACACTTAATTTGGTGCACTGAAGTATTGTGTGAGGGCTTAGGCGAGAGATGCGCACCCCCCCCGGCAAGATCATGCGGCGAGCGCGAGCATAAATCAACTCGTGCTGAGCCCAAGCCTGGACTGCAAGCCGCCGCATACACTCGCTATATGTGGGTTCCTGGGAGGTTGCCTGCACGGTGCATGGAGAAGGGGAGGGAGTCTACCTTGCTCTGGACGGGTGCAAGGTGGACCCCCCGGTGCTAGGTGTGTGGCCAATGGCTGGAGGTCCCTGCCTCTCCCTCAGGCCCACACGCCCACCTCACCCTCCACACACCCCGCACACCCTGCACCCCGCACACCCTCATCACCCTCCTTGTGCACACCTTGCATGCTCAGGCGCTGGCCTCCCTGCACGCTGAGCTGGAGAGCTACAGGGGATATCCCCCGGAGCAGCTGGCCACACTCGTGGAGGAGACGTGCGGGCCGGAGGTGCAGCAGCGCCGCGCAGCTGCGCTGGAACTCGTCAACCAGGTATGTAGGGGTGCAGCGAAGGAGAGACATCCGTGGACATTGCATGCACCATTCTGCATGAATAAGCATGATGCATACTGTCCGGCCTGGATTTGGTGAGTGTGTTTTTTGCAGGGGAGGAAGCCTTGCATGCAACCGAATGCCTGGGTTGGGGGATGAAAACCACTTGTGGCGTGGATGCATGCAAGCGAGATCACAGCAAACAAGGATTATGCTTGTGGTTGCTGTGGCCATCAGGCGGAGGCCTTCCTGGAGCACCAAGCAAAGGAGTGGACGGACGTCAGCTCAGCGCTGGGTGTGTGGCTGGCATCGCTGGCCACCCTGCACGAGGACTACCTGCAGCGTACTGCGGCAAACGAGGCAGGCGAGTGATATGGCCTCGCTGTGTGACTGATGCAGCGCGCTGTTGCCGTTTGATATGCGGCGTGCTGTTTCTGCAGCGCTCCCCATCCTCGTGGTGTTGTGAGTCCAGCACAGCCGGGCGTGCGCATGGCGTATGCCGCAGCCCTCAATAGCTCGTGGAAAACGCATGCACCGTGTGCATGCGTTATGTGCATCCGTACACTCATCACATGTTGTACTACAACGCTGATGCAATGATGTACCGCAGGCGTGCGTGGGGAGCTCAAGGGGCGGCGTGACGCGTTTGGCGAGGAGGACGCCGCACGCGAGGCGGCGCTTGGCGCTGCGGTGGAGGCGCTCTCCCAGGCGGCCTCCGAGCTGCACCTCGACGAGCGCCTGGCCACGGCGCTGGCGGCGCTGGACGACATAGAGGCCGGCTACCGGTGAGACATGGCAGCAAGCGCTGCGGGTGTGGGTGCAGCAGCAGTGCATTGCCAGTACGTGAAGGGACGCGGTGTGCGCGATGCAGCGGTTGGTGTGGCCAACAGTACTGCTCGTCGCTGCCAAGGCTGACGCTCGACCAGATCAACCTAGGGGTTGACGTCAGCAGCCGCTGCTGTTTATGAAAATCAGTTGCTGTTGGGATTGACTCAGGCCTTGAGTATGCCGCAGCACAATAACCGGAGAATCATCTCAGCCAGGGGTCTGCGGATGCCGCCTGGCCTGACTGTAGCGCTGCAATTGCGCGCCGGATACTCACCATTCTGTGCTACAGCATGTACACTGCCATGACCCTACTCTTGCCCGCCTGAGTTTGCCTCTGCAATATGTCTCCTACCTCGCAGGACGTTCCATTCCGACATGACCAAGATCGCGCAGCGCTACCCAACCGTAGTGCGCACCACCAACAACGCGTACCACATCGCGCTCACAGGCGCCATTTACGTGGAGCCTCAGGTTCCCACGCAGGCAGCGGAGGAAACGACCCAGGCGGCGGCGGCGCCGGCGGCAGTACCGCCGCCTGCCGGCGGCCTCGGAGCGATCTCTGAGGGGCCTGAGGGGGCGGAGCAGGCAGCAGCGCTGGTGCGTGCATGCATATCCCACCATACACATGCGTGCATTGCGTTGTGTTGCAATCCCTTGCTCTCTGCAGGTGCCTAATTGCTGAGTTCTTCTCTTTCTTGTTTTGCAATGTGCGCTATTCGTTGATCCGTGCGCACACATGGATACACCTGACCTTGTCGCCTGCCTGGACATGCGCTTGCTGGAATGCATCCAGCCTCTTCCGGCACTTCCTCCGCCTCCCCCTCAGCTCAAACTCAAGGACGGCCGCTCCTTCTCCATCTTATGCGACGCGCTAGACGTGCTGTTAGGCCGCGTCAAATGGCCACCGGCGCCCGAGCCCGAGCCAGCGCCTCCGCCGCCACCGCAGCCAGAGTCTCCTGGCAAGAAGCGCACAAGCATGACGGGAGGCAAGCCCGTTTCAGGTGAGCGGGCATTCCCTCCTGGAGTTTTGTGGCCGGGGCCTGCTGAGACCCATGCATGGGTGGCCTACAGCCGCAAGAATTGCAAGTCTTACAGCGCCTCGCAAGCACAGGCTGACGAACAGGCTTGACAATGCGATAGACGTGCAAGCATGGGGAACGGCTAAAAAGCAACTGCGTTGGGCTCAAGGCATCACTTACGCTGTGCGGCTTTGTTGAAGAAGCATGATGCGAGCATGACAGGCGCCATGCCGTTCCGGCTGGTGCCCTCACCCCTCACAGCCAGAGGGAAGAAGGGCGCGCCGCCGCCCGAGCCGCCTCGGGAGCCCGAGCCGCCTCCCCCACCTCCTCCCCCTCCCCCGCCGCCCTCCAGCCCGCTCGCGACCTCTGGCAGCCCGCTGCTGAAGAGCGTGCCCCTGCCTGAGGTTAAGCTGAGGAGCAGCCTGGCGGTGGTGCAGGCAACGCTGCTGGAGGATATGGACCACTTTGGGCAGCGTGCGCAGGACGCGGCGGATAATTGGGCGGGAGAGCGGGAGATCGCCCTCACAGGTAAGCAGTACGCTCTATACGAGGCATTGGCAGCTTGGTTCAAAGCATTCAGGTCCCCATTCCTGCAGGTTTCCCACCCTAGCTCCATATGACTAAGGTACCGGTGATCTGTGTGGCATGTTTGAATGCACCTTGCGGATGTATGATTTATGCCCCGACCGCAGCATCAGCACCTCTTGTGATCAGGGCGGCGTGAGTGGGAGTTCACGCTAGCCCGCTTGGGGTCTGCATGATGACCATTGTCGGTGCATCGGCTGTGCGATGTGGCGTGTGGCGCATGCAGAGGAGCTGGACTCCAGCCTGCGCCACCACCGGCCGCGCGCCGGGCGCATAGAGGAGGAGACGCGTGCCGCGCGCAGCGTGGAGCTTGTGGGGCAGCGGCGCCGTGTGGAGGGGCACCTGCGCCTGCAGAGCAAGGCCGTCAAGGAACAGGCGGTGAGGCGGCAGCGTCATCACTCATCAGCCCGTAGCCTTCCCCCCCAACATCCTAATAAAACGTACCTAATCCTCATAAATCATAATCCATTCCTGGACGAGCGAGGGGGACTGAACGGGGACTCAGCCCTCCTGTGGCCTTGCCAGCGCGCCTGCACAGATAGAACACGCTTTGCCCGAAGCCGCCTTGACTATATCATCGACTGACGTGCCCAGTAGAGACCGCCGGGTGGCTGCTGCGCTTGCTGACGCTGATGAACCCCACCCCCGGTGGTCGTATCTGGGGTTTCTAACTGCCTGAAACGCAGTGCTGGTCGATGTCGTCATCATCGTCGTGCTGTCTGTGTTGCTCCTCTTGCGGAATGCAGGCTGCGTTTGAGGAGGCGCTCGCAGGCCTGCATGTGGACGTGCGCAAGTCCATCGGCCGCATCAAGGCTACCGAGGGCTACCTAGCACAATGCCTCAGTGGGAAGGTGCGCGCGTGTATGCGTATCAAAAGGGATGACGTGCAAATATCCAGAGGGATCCAGCCAGCACTATGCGCGACCTGTGCCCTTGTGTCACCTCCGTATGCGCATGCACAAGGCCGCATCACAGACCGCAAGGCAAGGGTCAGTGCCTATGGCGCACCTGGTTTTCACTCCTACACGCTTGTGATAACCTTTCTTGATCAGGCGATCAACATCCGCAAGCGCGAGGCGGAGGCGCTAAGGGGCCGTATCGAGCGGGACCTGGCGTCCCGGCTGACCGCACTGCGTGAAAAGGTGGCGGCGGGCTGCAAGGCGCTGACGGAGGCCAACGCAAAGTTTGAGGAGACGGAGCTGCGCACGTTTGAGGAGGTAAGGGGCCAGGGTGGCCGTTTGTGACGGCGAGTACAGAATTGTGTGGTGTGGTGTGGTGTCTGATGTTGTGTTAGAGGTGGGGGCACATGCCTGCGTTGCGGACACGCTTGTGGATCGTAGCAAGAGGTCATAACCCGTAACGTGCCGCGGGTGGTTTCTGCACGTCTAAGGCGAGCGGTAAATGCAAGTGCTGCGCTGTGCGACCCCACACTCACCGGCTCACCGCAGTCTTGCAGCATGGCCAAGCTTGTCGGTCGTGTATACTGCAGTATGCGCCCTGCCTGTGGCAGTAACGCAGTTTTCACCAGCACCATCAACCTCGTGAAGTACCACACTGTGTTGTTTGCAGGGCGGCCACTACGCGCCGGACAACGTGGCGACCTACCGCAAGTCACTCGCCGCCATCGACGCGCACCTCGAGCGCACGCAGGCAGCGCAGCTGGCGGCGCTGGATGGCGCGCAGGCCACGCTAGACTCCGAGGTGCGGTGCCCACACTGCGGGTGTGAACTTCAGTGTGTAAGCCAGTTTTCACTGGTGTGCTGTGGGTTGTACCATAAGCACCACGCAGCCCAAGGCTCTCAACAGTGCAACTAGTGTGCATCCATGCGTAGCTCATCGCCCCAGCATGCGGTCATCTGAATGCTGCTGGTGAGTGCGAATGCATGCATGCATCGTCCGTGGCATGATGCCGCAGGCCGACGCCGCCCTGGAGTTCATCTCTGGCCTGCTTCCCTCCCACCACGAGGACATGGCGCTGGTGGAGGCGCTGGAGGAGCTGCGGGCGGCCGCCAGCGGCAAGGCGGATGGCGACCTGGCCACCAACAGGCGGCATGCGGGGCACATTGCGCAGGAGCTGGATCGACTACAGGTGGGGAAGGAGGGGATGCATGCCTGGCACACGCCCACACTGCTGAGCTATGGAAAAGTTGCGGTGGGGCCCTTGGGGTGCTGTTGTATGAGGACACGGTGTAACGATAGTGAATGACGTCATGTGGCAATGATTAGGAGCTTGCTGGCCAAGAGGTTTTGTGTGTAGACGGGCAGCTCTGGCAGGCGCCATCACCACAGGCCCACACCACGTTGGCACGCTGGAAGCGCGTAGGTAGGCTGGAAATGCCGCCCAAGCATCCATGCAGATCCACTGGTCCACGCAAAGCACGAGCCCCGTCTTGTTATCAATTGGTTTCTCGCTGACTTGTTTCTTTGCGCAGGCTTTGTTGGACGCAGCCCCGAGCCCACCGGAGGCAGTCTCCGGGCGGCCGGCCCATGCAGCCGGCTCGGCGCCCGATCAAGATGCCCCTGCAGTGCCGCGTTGCGAGCGCCCTGCGGTGCAGCGGTCGCCCGCTGCCGCCGCCCCCCTGGAGCGCGTCAAGGCCGTGCTGGCCTCGGTGGAGTGGCTGAGGCGCGCGCTGCTGCGCCAGGCACAGACGCTGGACTTCTTGCAAAGCACCACCATAGAGGTCAGCGCAACGTGCGGTATATTGGCAGGGCAGGTAGCTCAGAGCCGCAGGAAGAGCCACCCATACGCACGCCTGCTGTGCTGCATGCTGCATGCATGTGCCAGCGTGTAAGAAACTGGGCCGAAGGATGCCAACAGTCCGACAGCAATGGTTGTTAACTTCTCGGACCTAAGCATCCGACTATGCAACAAACATGCACAAGCAGCACTTGCAAAGTAGAACCGTACTCTGCAGTTAAGACGTGCATGAAGCCTTGCACGTTCCCCATCCGTGATAAATTGATAATCTATCAATTTCCCGGGTTCATCCTGCCTGTTTTGCCCCCATCAGGCTCCAGTAATAGAGCCGCACATCGAGGCAGAGGGCTCGCCGCTGCCTCCGCCCCCCGCCGCCTCCGGCCCCGGCCGGCCGGCCACCCCCACCCGCGCCGCGGCGGCCGCACCCCCGCCCAAGCCTATTGGCAAGGGCAAGGGCGCCGCCGCTGCGGCGGCCGCCAGCGTGGTGCCTGAGGGCGGCGTGGTGAAGCTGGCGGAAGACATAGAGCGGGTGATCTCCGCGTGCAAGCAGGAGACGGAGAAGGCCGCCAAGGCCTACTACGCAGCCAAGGACAAGAAGCGGCCGATACGGTGAGCTCACGCACCACACCAGACATGTGCGTTCAGTCGTTCACCCAAGAGCAACAACTCGGGTGCTGCATCCAGGACTGCATTAGCGCCTTCAACATGTGTCATACCGCGCCATGCCATGCCTCATGCGGGCCTTGACAATGAGTACCGTGCTAGTGTACTGCCATACATGATACATCGTATTGGTCATGCCGTTCAGCATCACCCCCCTCATCAGCGACCTGCACTGTGCGTGCAATTGCCTGATAAGAGTTACCGGCTTGGCAACATCCTGTTGTGTGTGTTGGGCGCGTATTGGGCGCCTTGTTGGGCAGGTACCCCTCCCGCATCCCGCCTAGTGTGGAGGAGCTCTTGGCGTCCACTGACGGTGTGCTGGGCGGCCTGCGGGAGAGCCTGAGGGAGCACGTGGAGGGAGGCGTCAAGACGCTCCGAGCGCAGGTGGGCATGGCCCATGCGGGGTCACAAAAATCGGAAAAAGGCACGTCACACACGCCAACAGATGCCGTGCATGCACCCCCCCCCGGCACACACACGTGCACTGAGAGGTGCCCAATTGACACATACACAGATGTGTGCACACACAGTCTTCATCCATACGCGCATGCACATGCCGCATGGACCCACAGGAACAACACATGGAACTACCGGTACAAGTCTTTGTTCTCGCTCCTACTGTGCGCTCGTACTGTGCGCTCAACACCCTGCTTCTTCACCGCTCTCTCAATTGCTCACTGCTCTGCAGGTGATCCGTTGCTACCGGCTGCTGGAGCGTGCGCCCGCGGTGGTGCTGGAGGCGCTGGTGGCTCATGAGGTGGCGGCCGCGGCGCAGCAGCACGCGGCGCTGGCGTCAGGCCAGGACACACTGAGGGCGGGCCTGCTGCAGCAGGTGGAGGCGCACCGTGCCGCGCTGCACCCCAACATGCTGCTGCCCACGCGGTGAGTCAGCCTGAGCGGCAGGGTCTGGGGAGGGGGAAGGCGGGGAGAATCCTCGCCCACACGGATCAATGTATACTTGAAGCTGATGAATAATACACTTATACACGGCATCCGTCTATTGTGCATTGGGCCCTCATCAGTTCTTACTAACACATGGTCGCTCGTCTTTGCAGGCCCTGAGGGTGCAGGACTATCGTGGCTACCACCTGTTTCCCATGATGTACCGCTGCCTTTATGCAGAGCTTTTAGCTCGCACATGGCTACTGCATATGATCAACTGTCGAGGTGCGTACCTCGCATCCCCCTTCATCCATGCAGGCGTGGCGAGCTGGCGGGCGTGCAGGAGAAGGAGGCCTCGCGTGCCAGGGCGCACGAGGAGCTGCTGGCGGGCTACGCGTCGGCCGCCGTGGCGCTGTCCAAGGCGCAGGCGCCCGCGCTGCAGCAGCGACTGGCAGGCTGCGTGGCCATGCTGGCCAAGGTGCGACATGCACTGCTCATCAGCCTGCATCTCGTGAATGTGTTGTTGGCGTTGTCATCCGGGTGGACATCTCCGTCATGGAGCAATCGCATCTACCCTTGCATGGCATGCATAACTGCATGCATATGAATCTACCATCTAACGCCTTGCAAGGAATATACTCATATACGGGTAACATTTGCATGTGACATGCTCAGGGTTTGAAGTTTAGGGTGTGCGAATGTATTGGCTCGGGTTGCATGCACGGAAGCTCGTGCAGAGCCGTTTAGGTAGTGTATGATGCAAAGCTGCCAGTTAGGTGACTGCGGCGGCAGGCTCCAGAACACCAATCGCTGATGATATGTCGCTCCTCGCTCATTTCTCTTCCTCACCCCCCCCCTCCTCCTGCAGCTGCTGGATACCACGCTCATGCCCGAGGACCTTCCCCCTCCTGGACCTCATGATGACTGGGTGTATGGCCTGCCCCACAAGGACGCCAAGCAGCTGCTCAGACAGGCATTGGCGCAGGTAAGCGCGCCATCTTGGGCGGCAGTGTGGTAGGATTAAAATGAAGAGCCGGGGGGGCCAAAGCGGCCCTTGGCTGCTAGCGCTGTGGAGGCTGGTGCAAGCTCGCAGAGCCGTGTGCTCTCACAGATGGCTGGCTCAGCAGATGCTAGGCCGCTTTCCTGCCCGCGCCTGCCAGCTGGTTGCGGCGAGCCTTAACCCTGAATCGTCGATCAGCTACTCCCCTGTGCGATCACCTGTTCAATGTGCGGCATGTGGTGGGGCATCTGACGCGCCTATGCGCAGGCGGAGGCGGATGTGATGTCACCAGAGGCGCTCGCTGCCGCTGCTGCCACGGGCGGTAAGGGTGCGGCCGGCAAGCCGGGTGCCAAAGCCCCCCCGCCCCCGCCGGCCGCCAAGGGCAAGCCCCCGGGTACGCCCAACGGCACTCCTGGGAAGGCGGAGGATGGGGGGCCTGTGGAGCGGCCGTTCCAGCCCGGCACGTGGGCGCTGCCTGCAGGTGAGGGGATGGTTGCCGCCTAATGAGATGCTCCGATGTGCATTGCCTTGAATATTCAGGGTATTACTGGATTACAGCACACGCACAGTCAGCATGCTTGTCGTTGCTTCGTGGCAGGACGAGCAGGATGTTCGATTGTGTGCGGCAAAGCGAGACGCATGCTGCGCTAGGCGCTAGGAAAGCCATCAACACCGGATTACCCCTCATAGGCATTCACAGCTGGCAGTGTTTGCACGCTTGTACCTGCGTGTGCGTGCGTGTGAGTGTGTCAGCGTGTGTGTGTGTGTGAGCGAGGGCGCGGCGAAAATCTCGCATTTGTGAGCGTTTGAGACTTTGAGTGCACCGGTGCATCAGATGTGATTGTATTGGGTGCGTTTCCCACTGCCCGTTGTGTGCCCCATCCTGCATGAACTCTATTGACCTGCATATTGCTGCGTGCACTACTGCAAACAGGCAATTTTGACCTGATCAGCCTCAAATGGCTGTCAGAGGATGGATCGCCCCCACCTGGAGTGCCGCCGCCTCCAGCGGCGCCTGAGGCATCGTCCACAGCGGCAGCAGGCGGCAAGCCTGGCGGCGGCGTTGCCAAGGCGGCACCCGGGGCCAAGCCTGGGGGCAAGGCAGGCGCCGCACCGCCGGCACCACCGCCCCCAGAAGGAGCGTTGCAGCCACCAGCTCCACTAACAGGTACGTGAGGGGCCTCCGTGGATCACCACGCAGGCCTGCGCCTTACTTGTACACACAGCGTGCGTCCTTTTACGTCAAACTTGTCGCTGGGTTAATGGGACGTTAGGAACACAGGCCAGGCCTGCGTGGTGTATGGCAGTGCACGGTGCAAGGCATGGACCTTGCGATGTGGTCAGGCACGCCTACGCTGGTGTGTGAAACCGTGGAACAACCGAGGAGTGAACATATTGTAATCAATAAATGCGTATATCCACCCTGCATGGGCTGTATTTGGGGCGGGGCATCCGATTTACCTGTTTGTTTGTCTGGCTGCGCGTGGCTTCGTTTCGGGCTGCAGGGTTGGACACACCGCCGCACCGCGCTGCCGTGCGTGCGTACCGTGCCTCCCTGGCGGCGTCAGAGGCGGCCATGGCGGGCTGGCTGGCGGGGCACAAGGCGCGCATCGGCAGCTGGGCGCGCGACGAGCAGCTGTGGTCGCGCACATGGCAGCGCCTCATGGCTGACCTGCAGGGGCTGTAGCACGCTGGCGGAGGCGAAGTGTCTTGTCTTACATGGCTGTAGCGCACTAGTGCTGCACTGCATTGCAATTGCCAGCACGCTTTGGTTAGTCTTGATGCTGTAGAGGTGCAACATTGGGTGTTGCGATAGAACACCTGCGGTTTCATACGTGAGTTTAGGTGTGCGTTCTGGACTTCTGGTGCAGTTTACTTTGGGGCGAGCACATTGCACTGTTCACGGACCAGGCGTGTGGATGACATTCAGCTGCCTGATTTGGGAAGGTACCACCTGATTATGGTAATTCATGGCCTACAATTGCCGACGCCTTGGTGCATGCACTCAACCTGTTTCTACACCGGCTGCGTAGTCCAGTAACAGCAAGACAAATAGCGTCTGGCGAGCCTGGCAACCTTGCTTTGAACAATCATCATCACGTCGAATGGCGATCGGCGGCAGCAACAGGAGACTCCCACACCCCAACCGGCAAAGTCCTGGATGCGGTTATCAGCAGCGCGGTTTCCAGGGGCTCGGAGATACACCGCAGGCAGGCAACTGAACTGACGGCTCAACATTGTAGGTGGCACACCCATGCCCATGCAACACCACAAATGCACTCAACAGTCCGACCGTCAGCTGTGCAGGTCCAACACATCGCTAACCACAGTGCGCCGTGATCTGAAAAGGCAACGCTTGCATTGGCAAGTTGCCATATACGGATGTACCTATGCATAATTGCCAGCAACGTTCACAACTACTGGCTCCGCAAGCACAGTGACATCATGCAGAGCAACCCAAGTATGCAACCACTGTCACTGGAAGAGCTATTTAAGCTAATATGATTACACGGCCTGGCGTGAAGCACAAACAGGATTCATCTTCAATCATGTGTGCGGTCAAGCATCCTTCCCCCCGCCCTTCCTCTCAATGCCTTCCGCATTGCAGTATCTCCCCACACAGTCCACATGGCCACTGATGGGCCGATAGCTGTTGCATTGATTGGCAGACACCGGCATGCAATTCACTCAGTGCGGGTGGCCAGATGCAGCCCGCATATCCATCCATCCGTCGTGAATGAGTGAGCCATGCTCGCCCGTTCTCCAGTTGAAACTCTTATCTGCCAGTAGAGTAGCGCTGGGTAGTGGGTGCGTGAGCCTACAGGGTGCCGTCGATGCCGTGCTCGTTGGTGAGCACGACGCGGTAGCGCACCTTGCCGGCAAGCATGCGCTCAATCGCCTCGTTCACCTGCGTGGTTCACCCATGTCGCATCCACGCATAGTCCTCACGTCATTTGTGAGCGCGTGCACACAAGGTATAACGCATTTGGGAAGGCAGTCAGCCGCGAACACGGGCTGTCACGCTTTGCACCGCAGTCAACGTTGCTGTGCGCCATGGTGCGCCTGCATGCTCCCTCTGCGGGCCTCGCTGCTGCGTTCCTCATCGCCGGTTCGTGTGCGTGTGACGGCATCATGCACGCAGCAGATGGCATGAAGCAGGAGAGGCTGGCACCGAACAGCATGGCCCTCGGCACCCTCATCACCCACCTTGTTGATCGGCATGACCTCAATCATGGGCTTGATGCCTTTGGCCGCGGCGAGGGCCAGCATCTCGTTGATGATGGCCCTGTGCAACCACAAGGCCGCAGCCACACACTTCGTTTCCCAAAAATGACAAGGGCATCATCGTTCTGATCGCACACCTGCTGACTGCTTGGGTTGGGAAATTGCATGATTGGTTTGCTGTCAGCCTGGCACCTTGCAACATCAACAGCTCTCAACCCTATAAAACAGGTCGGGTGCGCTGCTATGCTGCAAGCAGTGTGCTCATTTAATGCATAGCAGAGTATTTGGCAGGGGGCGGGGAAATCTATGGTCGTTCACACGCAGATGGAGAAAGGCATCAACACCCAACACACAGACAGCCCCACTCAGCGAAAGCCCCACCTGCCGCCGACAATGGATCCCGCCACGTGGCGCTGGCCGTTGACGAGGTGGATGAGCGGCACGTTCATGACGGCGCTCTGGCTGGGCATCCCCACCTGCATGGCGGGAAGCAGCGGGCCAGCATGCATGTCCGGACATGATCTTCCAAAGACCAAAGCGCAAATGGACGAGATTCACCTGCTAGAAGTTGGCCCGCAGCATGCTAGTCCTTGCTGAGCGCTGGAACGCACCTCACCTCACCTCATCTGGGATTCTGGGTAGGGTTTTGGGCATTCGGGGATTAGGCTGGGGTTTAGGGTAAGGGCGTTTAGGTTGTTGTAGCCCTCACCTGGATGAGTGTGCCGTTGGGCGCCAGCAGCGCCATCAGCTTGGCGGTGTCGATGGAGGCGGACGCGCAGTTGAGCAGCACGTCAAACGAGTTCTGCAGGAGCGAAGGCCGCCGCCAAGGCATGGCCAGGCAGGTGTATGCGCACAGCATGCGGTGCACAACACGGCACCGTGTCAGTCAGTTGGTTGTGTGTGGCAGTGTCACGACACACCGGCCATTCCAACGTGGACCCTCATCACAGTGCTGGCACTGTACCTGGGCATGCATAGCACTGCAGGTGACTACTGCTTTTGAGCAGGTCGGAGCGGCAAAGTAATGTCAGATGCATCTAAAGTGAGCCAGCAAGTGGCAAACAGCTTACAGCGTATCTGACCCAGTGCGAGACATGCAGCCGGCTGTAGCAATCACAACTTGATGGAACCCCTGTGAACCAGTATCCACAACGACCCTGCAGCTGCTTGCCCTGGTCAACCAGGCCTCCACGGGGCGCTGCATCCACCCCCGCCATGCAGGGCCAATCAAAAAGTACGCGGCAAACAGCTCTGGTTGCTCGTCAAAGTCTTCATCCCAGGGTGATCCGCAGGCAGACAGGCGTTGTCACTCACGTCGTACTTGTTGCTGCCTGCCGCGTCCTTCCAGGTGATGAAGTGGTTGGCGCCCAGCTTGCGTGACTCATCCTCCTTTGAGGCATCCACGTCGATGGCCGTCACCTGTGTGCGTCCGGACACACGGGCGGATAAACGAGGTTGACGCAACAAGGGGCAGCTACAGCAGCAGCCGGCGCTTGCATGCACCGTATGCTGTTGATTGGAGGATGATAGGTTTGCTTTCGGTGGCCAAGGCGGGCGTGTGTGGATGGGTTACTTTGTTGTTTAATCCTGGCACTGATGCGTCGCAAGGAGGCTCCCGTGGGCGTGCGTGTATCGGGGTGTGCGCGGTGCCCTGCCCCATGTCTGTTGAGCCTGCAGCGCTGCGTGGCATGACCTCAGCCATACACAGAGACATGCTACAGGCAACTGATTGCACATGCTGGGTGTGTGCTGCAGAAGGCATTGCAGCATAGACCATCGCTCAGGGCCATGCACGCTATGATGACACGTGTATGACCTGCGAGCGCTCGTGCAGTCAATCCCCCCTCCCCAACTCACCACGCTGCCCATGGCATCCGCAAACTGCAGCGCCAGGTGTCCCAGGCCACCGATCCCCAGCACAGCCACGCGCGCCCCGGGGTGCGGCACATGACGCCTGAAGTCATACAGAACATGCGGTAGGAACACGGGGTGCAGACGCAATGCTCACGCTTTGAAGCTCAAGTCAAGGGCTTCAGCGGCGCAACAGCGGGTGCGATAAAAGTGTATGACAGTATTACATTGTAGGCTAAGAAATCAACGTACGACTGTGCTCATGGAGGCGGACACACACACCTACCAGCCGCTTTCGCCCGAACGGAATACTAGTACACGGATGCCACAGCCAGTACCTCAGGTACAGTCTCTGCCCATATGCCACTGGCGTCTTACAAGCTGCGGCATGCGCGCATGATGCCTGGAGGCAGCATGCATGCGCGGGATCAGCATGGCATTTTTGCATGGTGCGCTGACTACTGCGCTGCATGGCACATGGGCCAAGGCCCTTTGATGGTGCCAGGCTCGGAGCCAAAACACACAAAAGGCATGATTTTGGGTGCGTTGCTGAACCGGCTACACGAGCACTGCTTGATCGATGCGCAATAACCAACCAACCCCTCGTGCCCCCGCGCAGCAGGGGCGGACCCTGCGCCTGCGCTGCATTTTCCTGCTATTCCTGCAGACCTGTCGCACGGGGCCCGTCAGCCGCAGCATTTTGCATAGCAGGGTCTGGGAAGAGCATGACATCCTTTACATGCTCCCACCTCGTCAACACTCGCTCGCGCCAAGACCAACCCAGCCACTCATGCAGCGTGGCAACCACAGCACAGCAAAGCGCTCCTATACCCGGCACCTCACGCCCCCGCAAAGCGGAGGCGGCCCAAGCACAAGTGTGAAATGCACCAGCATGTAGCAGTGCATTGGGAGAGCATACATGCTGCACATGCTCCATGCACTGAGAGGCCTTGCTACCGTACCATACCGTACCGTACCGTACCATACCGTACCGTACCGCACCGTACCGTACCGTATACACAGGCCAGTGAGGCTACTCAGTGAGGCCAGGGCCTCTGCAGAGCACCGCCACCTGCCTGAGGGGTGCGTAGACAGTGACGCCCGCGCACAGCAGCGGCGCCGCATCTGCAGAGCTGATGGCGTCAGGGATGCGGTAGGTGAAGTCCGCCGGGGCACGCATGACGTCCTGGAAGCCACCAAGGTTGCCTGATCAAGCAGCGGCAGCATTTCAGCAGGCGGGGCATCGACTTCAGCTATAGATCATGTTGTGGATGACAGATTGACAGGCATTCAAGTAACGCTGTGCTTCTCCTAGGACGCGTGATGATCCCAGCTGCAGCAAAGCGTCAAGAATCTCTCGGAAGGCGCCATGCGCTTGGCCACGACCGCCGACAAACAACCCCAGGCTTACCACGCTGTCCAAAATGCCCAGGCTGCACCCGGCAACAACGCGCGACAAGCGCTCTGGCACAGAATGACAACACAAACTTGCCAGGATGTGATTGTGTGACTGGGCAAATTATGGCCTGCCGCACTCGCGTAATGCGCTGCATGGGGTGGATGGGAGGCTATGACATGTCCAGCACCCAAGCGTTAAGTCGAGCTCCATCATTTGCTGGTGAAGCTGAACAACATACTCAGTGCTTGACGTATCCGAACTCCCCACTTGCAACTCCACACAGGCCGCTGCACCACCACTTACCAGCCCACGTTTGCTCGCACCGCTCCCGCACATGTGACAGTGCATAGCGCCTTGATCAGGTACAATAGATCGCCGCTAGCTGTTCAAGAAAGCACTAATGGAAACAGCAGGAAACGATGTATATCTTTGCTGCCATGCTCTGCCAAGATTACTTGTAGCACCCACCCCTCAAGCATTCCACTGCCCGAGCGCATCGCGCCGGCACACGCATCCCCACACTGTAAGCTGCTCTAGAGGGCAGGGGGAGCGGCCAGTCGTTTCACTACTTTCAATAACGCAAACAGCACTCATGAGGCCAGGGTTAGTAGCTCACGCCGTGTGCCCGTGCCTACGTTGGCTGCATGCAGGTACGTACGTTGTCGACTGTGGGGAGTGGGTTGAGCCACACCCTCACTTACCCTGGGTGATGAGGCCGGTGTAGCCGCACTCACACACGTTCTCCTGGCCAACAAGGCACGCAGAGCACCGCCTGGGCATGTGTGAAAGCGCCGCACAGAAATGCTGCCATTCAGCGCACTGTGGGAAGCGCATGGAAGCCCTGGGATACGATGGTATGGTACGGTTCGGGAAACGCCACCTGGGGGCTCAGCCAGGCTGCTTACACACCAGCAACCGCTGCAGGAAACGAGGACGGACAGGCTATGCGTCAAGGTGGCACGTTAAACCAAAAGGGTTGGATACAAGGGCAGCAGGAACACGCTGACAGCAGGGCGTGCGTCCACCGACCCACCCACCTGCAGCTGCCGCGGATCCATCCAACCCCCACACGCATCCCGGGCTCCATGTTCCTGACGCCGCTGCCGACCGCCACCACCGTGCCCACCACCTGAGCGATTGATCGGTCACAGCAGAAGCGGCGCGCGCACACACACTCACACACCGGTACGAGCTTCATGTATACATGCAATGCGTAGTACTAAAATACTGCGCCACCAAAATGCGGTTCATTTCGTTCATTCTTTGCCAGCAGGGCAAGGCCTGCTTCAGGCGTTGCCAGCAGGTGACATGCCAAGCGGGTGGGGCCCTGCATGTGTACGCGAACAAGCCCTGGCAAGGGTTTGCGCTTGCGCAGGATAGATGAGGCCCGCCCACGCGTGCTGGCATGTGTCCCATGGGGCCGCTGAACCTGCCGCCCGTTGTGCCTTTGCGCACGGTTGTGGCAACCAGCAGTACCAGCACAGCGAGCCTGCTCACCTCATGGCCGGGGATGAAGGGGTAGGCTGAGAAGCCCCAGTCATCGTTCTGCATGTGGACGTCGCTGTGGCACAGCCCGTTGTGCGTCACGCGTATGTCAACCTCCTGGTCACCCAAAGGGCCCACCTGCACAGCAGTCAGCCAGCCAGCAGCGAGCAGAAGGCGTGTGCCTAGTTGGTACGAAGCAGGTCACATTGAACAGCATGACGATGGAATGGTGGTTTCACTCTAACACTACATGTCTTGGCCGATCAGGCCATTCATGGATGTCGGGGAATGTCTAGTGTCGGGTGTGGGACTGTGGGGTGTGTGTATGCGTAATGATTTGAGCCTGTGTACGTGCTGCAATCGTGATGGATATGCACGCAGTGAGCCAATCGCTTGCGCTTGAGGCCTTGCTGGGAGGCTCTGACTGCACCGGCATGGCAGGGTGTCCATAGCTCGGCGACAAACAGCTCGTTGTCGAGGGGGGTGCAGGTTGACAGTAGTGTGCGGTGGGCATGCTCCCAGCAGGACGCCGCTGTCCCTGTGCCTGGCACTGATGGCGCGATGCTGTTGTCGTCATAATGCATACGATGCGTCGAGCTCAGCGGTACAAAAGGGCACCCTACCCCCTAGCTCACACGGGAGCGCCTATCAGGCTGGGCATGTGGCCGGCAGGAAGCAAGGCGGCATGCACCAGAGGCGTTATCACGGGAACACGAGCTTTCTTGAGTAGTGCCCTTAGGGACGTCACCCGAGGCTTGTCCGCTGTCCCGGTGTGGTTTAGCGCAGCATGCGGCGCATGGATCCAGGTGGCGCCCACATGCGGAAGCTTCCACACCCAGAAAAAAATCAAACACAAACATGCAGTCCAGCATAGTGCACAAGCATGGATAAGGGGCGGGGCCCGGTTCAATCCCGATTGTCGGTACGTAACGCGAGGCCAGCAAGTCAGGCAGCACTGGAGGGCCACACCATCAGCCAGGCTACATGCACTGATGAAGCCCGATCACCATCGTCCGGCAGGATAAGCCACAACGCCTCCTGGGCGCCCTGCCACCGACAGCTGATACTAAACGGCAGTGTGGCACAGCTTGTTTTCAAAAGATACCAAAGCACCCCATGGGAAACCTTCGCTCTGCTTGGTATCTTTGCTCGCTCTGCCTGCTCACTCTGCCTGCCTTTCTTTTGTTCCTGTCCCAACGGTCTTTCCGGGCCCCAGGGGCGGCCGGTCATCAGGCTTGTCCTGGCCTGTCTGTCGTCGCCAGCTTCGTTTGGGAAGCGGCGTCATAGCCTGTAACCGTTCCCATCCAGAAAAATAAATAAAAAAAGCTTGCCCCTGAGTACCTGGCATATAAGTCAAAGGCTTCCTGTACTGTAATCACCTCGTGCGTCCAGGGCTCCAAAGGTGCCCGCTGCTTGGCCACTGCCAGCCCGCGGCGCTTGCTCATCAGCAGCTGTGTCTGGTGCTGCTGCTGTAACTGGAGCGCCTCCAGCCTGGCCTTGTAGCTAGCAAGCTCCCTCTCAAGGTCAGTGGTGTCCTTTGCGCTGTCCTCTCTCACCGAGGCAACCACGCTCAGCTGATGGCGGCGGTTGACACCGCGCCCCGACATTCTGCTGCCAGCAGCGCGGCAGCAGCAGGGCCGTGTAGCGCCATACCGGTGCTGGCTGCTGGCGGAGGACCTGGTCGGAGTGCTCGTCAGCATGGCTGAGGGCAGCTGTACAGCTGCAAAGGCGCTGCAGGGCCGCTGGCAGCGGTCGTATTGCGTGAGTGGGGGCGTGGGGTGTGTTAGGCAGGTGAACAGGTGTACAGCAGAGGCCACAATTCAGTATGAAACAGTGTCAAGTTCCTGTACGTGGTACAGACAGGCACATATGTTGCTTTACAAGCACCAGAGCGAGCGAGTTTCCCAGGTGCGCAACTGGATGCTCCAACAGAATCGCAACCACACAACAGAACCGCAATAGATTGCAACAAATCCCAGCAGACACAAACGTGTGGAGACGAATGACGCAACATCAGTACGCATTCTGCCACTGTGATGGGTCCATGAGCTTGCTACCCCTAACACATATGAACTGGCAGGGGGCCTTCCTGCAGCATCAGGAGGCCTTTTGCTGCTGCTCGGGGCCCCCCAGTGCACCTGTTGGCGTAGGCCAGGGCTGTGTATTGGCTGTGTCATGTTCAATTGGAGCCCCATGTGCCCTGGCCAGCTAAAGCCGAAATATAGCCCCGCTCCTAGTCACTTAATACTGCAAAGCCTTCGTTGTATTGCGCGTCGTGAGAGCTAGGCTGGGTGGCCGCGCTGAGTTTCAGTAGCCCAACGATTGTGCCCAACAGTGGGTTCAGTGCGCACGCGGGGTTAAAGCGGGTGCACAGTGGCATATAACGGTTGTTTCACGCAAAGTGACGCTGATATACGCGAAGTACAAGCTTTCCCAGAGCTAACCCGAACCTGTCGATACGGTTTAGCCCCTGGTTTCAGTATGTGAAGGGTTAGAGTTGGGCTCGAACTCAACGAAAAGCAGAGAGCAAGCACTGCCAGACAGTTGCAGGTCGTGGTGTGGGATAACAAACACAGATTTGCTTGAGCTAGCAAATCCAGCCAGGTTTGTGGCAGTTTCAGGAAGGACGGGGTCCTTCCTTGATCGAGACCACGCACGCTGTCGAAACCGCGACATAGGTGCGGAACCATGACTCCTATTGAGCAAGGCCTTAGCCTTAGGCCCTTACGCCTTAGCCTGAGCAATGCACTTAGGCTCACTGACCCCGCCTACCAGCACAGTCCTTAGCCTATGCAAAACATCTGTTCTCCGTTAAACCCCATCGGTGTGGGCTTTGGAGGCCGGCTTCAATATGCAAAGCACTTACTTAGCCACAATGTTTGCACAGTTCGTCCTGTGCCATTTGGTCACTATGCCGCTTGGTCGCTGCGCTGGCTGCTAAGCTTGGCACCATGTTGGACTTCTACTCTGTCGTGCCTTGTCCAGGCTTGGCCTGCTGGCTGAACAGCAGCAACCAGCTGCAACCAGCTGCGGTCAGTGCTACGGGGAAGGCAGCAGCCAACAGTGCGCTTGCAGAGTTACCCCTACTCGCATTACTCTTTCGCATCAGTGCCGTCATCAGGACCCGGACAGTCATGCATGCATATGGACTGATTCAACGAAACATCAATTCGCCAGTACACTTTGACTACTCTCGATGCTGCTGTGGAGGTGCAACACAGGTGTTGCTATACAACACCGGTAAGTTTCATGTATAGGTGTATAGGCAGGGTGTAGACCGTGTGCAGTCTGGTGCAGGTTGATTTGGGGCGAGCACATTACAGTGCCCACGCACCGACCAGTCGTGTGACGTTCAGCTGCCTGATTGTGGGAGGTGCAGTGTTTTTTCCTTCTTGGTGTGGAAGCCTGCATGTGGGAGCCCCTGCTCCATCCGCCACAGCTGCGCTAAACCACACCAAGACAGTGGACAAGCCCCGGGATTGACGAGGGCACTATTCTCGAACGCGCGCGCTCCCGTGGTGCGGGGTGCAGAGAGAGCCTACACCTGTTGATTCAAGCCTACGGCTGCCGACGGCTTACCACATCCACACATGATTTTACACCGTCTGTGTGGTCTGGTGAAAGCAAGACCACGGGCGCCTGGCAACCTTGCTTGGAAAATCATCAGGTGAAGTGGCGATCAGCAGCAGCAACAGGAGACTCCCCCACCCCAACGAGCTGAAGCCTCAACACGTGGCACAACCACACATGCACTCAACAATCCAACAGTCAGCTGTGCAGGTCCAACACAACGCTAACCACAGTACCCAGCACAGTACAACATAGTCTCGAAAGGCAATGCTTGCATTCGTGTGTCCCTTGCTTCGGCGAGTGGCCAACCACGGATATACCCACACATACTGGCTAGCAACGTTCACGACTACTGGCCTGGAAGCAGCGTCAAATTGTGCAGAGAAACCCAGCTGTGCAACCGCTGTCAATGGCATTAGAGCGCAAGTGATTACATATACAGGCTTCATCTTCAATCGTGTGTGCGGTAAAGCGTCCTCCTCCTCCGCCCTTGCTTCCCCTTGATGCCTTCCGCATTGCAGTATCTCCCCCCACAGTCCACATGGCCACTGATGGGCTGATGGCTGTTGCATTGATTAGCAGACACCGGCATGCAATTCACTCAGTGCGGGTGGCCAGATGCAGCCCGCATACCCATCCATCCGGCGCAAATGAGTGAGCCATG
Source organism: Chlamydomonas asymmetrica (assembly GCA_001662385.1). NCBI lineage: Eukaryota > Viridiplantae > Chlorophyta > Chlorophyceae > Chlamydomonadales > Chlamydomonadaceae > Chlamydomonas > Chlamydomonas asymmetrica. The sequence goes on along the minus strand of BDDA01000920.1, from coordinate 6,699 downwards.
CTCACTCGTTCTCCACTTGACACTCTGTCTCCTGCCAGCGTAGTGCAGGGTGGTGCGTGGGTGCGTGAGGCTACAGGTTGCCGTCGATGCCGTGCTCGTTGGTGAGCACGACGCGGTAGCGCACCTTGCCCGCCAGCATGCGCTCAATCGCCTCGTTCACCTGCATGCGTGACCATGATGACATTTGCGTCCACACATGGCCCTTCCCTTACGCGGTCTGTCAGCGTGTGCACAATCAACTGCACACCAGGTAGGATATACAGTAAGGCGGTCAGTCACCAACACAGAGGCTGTCATGCTTTGTACTGCAGGAAACGTCGCTGCGCGCCATAGCACGTCCCCTCCGCTGGCCTCACTGCTGCGTGGCTCATCGCCAGGTTGCATGTGTTGGCACACATCACACACGCGGCAGATGGCATGACGCAGGACGGCAGGAGAGGCAGGCACCGAGCAGCATGGATCGGATCGCCCCCATCACCCACCTGGCTGATCGGCATCACCTCAATCATGGGCTTAATCCCCTTGGCTGCGGCCAGGGCCAGCATCTCATTCATAATGGCCCTGTGCAATCACATAGCGGAACGTATGGCAGGGGTCAGGCGCATTGATGGTCATCCACACACAGGTGAGAAAGGCATTAACACCCAACACACAGACAACCCTCCTCAGCGAAAGCCCCACCTGCCGCCGACAATGGATCCCGCCACGTGGCGCTGGCCGTTGACGAGGTGGATGAGCGGCACGTTCATGACGGCGCTCTGGCTGGGCATTCCCACCTGCATGGCGGGAAGCAGCAAGCCAGCACACAAGTGGCATGTATGCACCACGGTCGCGTCGGCAGTACAGGCCACTGACGAGGGGACACGCGACGGATGCAAGTCACTAAACTACGTCGTCCTGGAGACAAATCCGTAACAGCTAGACGTACCGAGCAGACATAACCTGCACAACAGACAGCGCGTTCATGGTTGCCGCCGCCGCAATGCCACAGCCGAACGCCAAATGCCTCTAGCACTTTTCCACGTAACAAGCAAGCATCCCGAATTCCCGATAGCTGCAAGGATGTGCATTTCCGATCGATGATTTGCCTGCACGCAGAAATTCATGGGTCCATGCCATTGCGCACAGCATACAATGATTCTGATGCCCTGCTATACCCCTCACCTGGATGAGTGTGCCGTTGGGCGCCAGCAGCGCCATCAGCTTGGCGGTGTCGATGGAGGCCGACGCGCAGTTGAGCAGCACGTCAAACGAGTTCTGCAGGAGCGGAGGGTGACGCCACCACCACATGGCCAGCCAGGCGTAAGCACACAGCTGTCTGGTCCCCATCAGGGGGGAGCATGGGCTGTGTGGCCAAGACGCCCCTGATGTAACATAAGTCATAACATAACATAACATAGCACACAGCGTGCAGCCCTCATGGCAGCACCGTGTGAGTCAGCAGTTTGTGTGTGGCTGTATGACGATGCACACGTCCGTTCAATGCCACCCTAATTGCTGGCGAGCTTACCTGGGGACGCGCTGCAGGCGGCTGATCTGAGCGGGCCAGAAAGGCACGGTATAATACGATGCCTTCCAAGTGAGCCCAGCACAGCAGACGGCTTGGAGCATACAGTATCCGATCCAGGATGGGATACCAGTATGCAGCTATCTAGCTAGTAACCACGTATGTCGAGATCCTGTGTGCCAGTCAAAAAACAGCATATATGCGCAACGACCCTGCTGCTCGCCCTGGTCAACCAGTCCTCCACAGGGCGCTGCATCAACCCCCGCCGTGCAGCGCCAATCAGAGCGTTCGGTACACAGCAGAGCTCTGGTTGCTCTTAGAGTTAGAGTCTTCATCCCAGGCCAGGGTGATCCTCGGGCAGACAGGCGTTGTCACTCACGTCGTGCTTGTCGCTGCCTGCCGCGTCCTTCCAGGTGATGAAGTGGTTGGCACCCAGCTTACGTGACTCCTGCTCCTTTGAGGCATCCACGTCGATGGCCGTCACCTGTATGCGTCCGGACACACAGGCAGATGGATGAGTTGACGCAACAAGGGCCAGCTACAGCAGCCGGCGGTTGCATGCATGCATCATGGTTGCGGAATGATTGGTGGCCAAGGCGGCAATTGTGGCGGGATGGGTAGGTGACTTGGTCGGATTTGGTTTGATCCTGGCGCTGGTGTGTCAGAAGGAGGCTCCTGTGGGCGCTTGTTGTGCAACAATGAGGTGCGTAGGATGACCTGTCCCACGTCTTCTTAGCCTGCTACGCTGGCCGGCATGAACTCAACGATACACAGAGAGGTACGCTACATACAGGCATCTGCCTGCACATTCTGCTTGTGGGCTGCAGAAGGCATTGCAGCATAGACCATCGCTCAGGGCCATGCACGCTACGATGACACGTGCAGGACTGCAGACCCTCAAGCAGTCACTGCCCCCCTCCCCAACTCACCACGCTGCCCATGGCATCCGCAAACTGCAGCGCCAGGTGTCCCAGCCCGCCGATCCCCAGCACAGCCACGCGCGCCCCGGGGTGCGGCACATGACGCCTGAAGACATACGGAACATGCGGTAGGAAGCGAGAGTGCAGACGCAATACTCGCATTTTGATTCTGACGGGCTTCAACGGTGCGGCAACGGGTGTGGTGAAAGTGTATGATAGGAGCAGAAACTGCCAGAAAAGCATATTTGTTGGAATAAAAAGCGGCAGAAAAGGCCATGCAGCATCATGGTCTCGGCTCAAATGTGCCTTTGGTCCTGCACGACGTTACGCACAGCTTTCATCAGATACATCAGATACATAAGATAGACAACCGCACGTTGAAGTCGATGTACAATTTGCATGGCATGGGGCATAATCACACAAGTGACAAGTAGGAGCAAAAGCATCGGTACGGAGCAGTGAATTGGGAGGGCATGCTATACAAGTTCTGTGCGCTGTGAGACCTCACCAGCTGCCGTGTACTGTGCACAGGCCTGCTAAAAGAATGAGTCAGCGAGGCCGCCGCCCCTCCGCAGCACCGCTACCTGCCTGAGGGGTGCGTAGACAGTGACGCCCGCACACAGCAGCGGCGCCGCATCTGCAGAGCTGATGCCGTCAGGGATGCGGTAGGTGAAGTCCGCCGGGGCACGCATGACGTCCTGGAAGCCACCGTGGTTGCCTGATCAGGCAGCCGCAGCATTTCAGCAGGAGGCGCGTCGACCTCAGCTGAAAATCGTGTGATGGATAAGAGGCATCAAAGTGAGCACAATGCTACTAGAACAATCAATTGTCTTAGCTGTAGCACCACGTCAGAGATTCTGGAAATGAGCCTAGAAATGCCCCATGCCCTTGGCGGCAACAGCCAACACGAGGCTCACCGCGCTGACCACAATTCACAAACACGCAGGCTGCACCCGCGAACAGCAAGAAGTCCTCTGGCACAGAATGACAACACAGATTTGCCTGGATGTGTTGTGTGACTGGTCGAATTATGTGCCTGCCGCACACGATCATGGGAGGCTATAACATGTCCAGCACCCAAAGGTACAAGTGGAGATCGACTCCACACTTGGTGCTTGACATGTCCAAACCTCCCACTTGCAACATCCCCACACTGCCAGCTGCTCTGAGCGCACAGTCATATCACTTGTTTCAGGAGTGCAACAGCCCTCCCCGACACTCATGCCCTGTCCATGAGGTTAGGATTAGCTCACGCCGTGGGCGTGCGCGCATGCCCATTTTGGGTGTAGGCACATTGATGAGTGTTGGGAGTGGGTTGAGCCAGGCCTTCACTTACCCTGGGTGATGAGGCCGGTGTAGCCCCGCTCACATACATTCTCCTGGCCCGTGAGGCACGCGTAGCACCGCCTGGGCATGTGAAAGCACCGCACAGAATGTTACCACT
>BDDA01000919.1:31398-45674 GCA_001662385.1 Chlamydomonas asymmetrica | reverse complement strand
ACCACAGCAGGTGGCCCTGGCGTGATCCACCAGTGGTCGTGACCGGCGACAGATTGCGCCCCCTGCTGAGCCAGCGCCAAGGCCTGTTGCAACGAGGGAGCATCCTCAAACCATCCTCAGGCCCACGTATATATCGTCCAGGTTGGCTGCGCCAACACGATATATATACAAAATGGGGCATTCACCATGTATGCAGGGCATGCATGTGGGCATGTATAATGCAGAGCAGATGTACATGTGGGGTGTTACAGGGAGGTAACGGAAATCAGGGACAAGGTGCACACCAGTAAAACTGCCTCCTGCAGGTGCGGAGCAGGCTCGGCGCACTACGCAGCTGGGAGGTTCGCAATCACTCAAAGGGTGCAGATGGCGGTGTGAGGTCCATCGCGAGGATCACAGCGGGTGTAAAGGACACAACAAAGTGAAAATCTGAGCGGTGTAAAGAAGAAAGTTGATACACGAAGCAGCACGATAGGAAGCTGATACACGACGCAGGGCTTCAGACAGCCCGCCAGTACTCGATGTGCGGTCACTCACACGGTGGTGCACTGGTGTGGCGTGCTTGTTGGCGGGCCGCCTAAATGTGGCAGAGATTATACAGGTCTCGCAGGTTTTGGTTTGAGCCAAGGACGGGCCTGACCAGCGGCGCAAGACGTGTGTGACTTGCATGCAAACGAATTGCATGCAAACACGCTACCGCCAGTCGCGTGTGAACCAGCGCCAGCAACAGGCAGTCAATAATTGCGCAAGCTGTCATCTGTGTGCAAGCGGGATCTCCATGCAGGGCGGAGACCGGGCCGCTGCCGCATTGGGGCAGGAAGCAGGCGAAGGAGCGCAGGCAGAGTGCAGCCGGTCCACGCTGCACGGACTGGCCACACTCCTCCGCTGATCCATGGCACAAGGCCATTCAGCACCAAGGCAAGGAACAGGCGCAAAACTGGGTGATGCGGCAGCCGCACGGCGGATGGTAAGCATATGTAAGGAGGCAGTGCACATAAAAGGCGCCGCATGGACCCCTGGCCGCGTTGCACAGCCCACTGACGCGCAAGATGCAGCAGGCGGGGCACAGTATGAATGCAGTACAAGCAGTACAGGCAATGCAGCAGTACTCTTGGCAGCCACCAATACAAGGGTCCTGTACGAATGAGCGCACCGCCAGCACCACCGCGAAGGCACCACCGAGCGAGGGCACCTTAAACGTTGGGGCACTGGCAGCCCATATTGCCAGCAGGGGTAGACAGTGCATTTGCGTGGCGAGAGAAAATCACGCATGGCGTTGTGGGGCATGCACACAATTCGGCCCAAAGGGCGCCGGGTTGGGACCTGCATGGGACCCATGCATATGCGCATGCCATGCACCTGATGGATCACGTGGCATTCGCCATGATGTGCTCGGGGCCGCGACGTGTAGAGGGAGAGCCACAACCCCACCCACACACCACAAGCTGAGCTGGAGAGCGCATTGCCAGTGTGCCACCAAGGACCCACAGCTGCAAGGCACAACGCCTGCCTGCCGTCCCTCCTGACACGGAAACAATCTGACTGGAGGGACGGCAGGCCCTCCACATACCAGTAGTGCTTTGTTCGGCCATTAGTGGTGCCGAATAAAAAAAGATCAGCACCCAAGCAAGCTGACGTGGGTACCTGCAGGCGGCTGGTTGCGGTGCACACGTTGCCCAGCAAGGCCCCTATCTCAGGGCCGCTACGGCTCAGGATGCGACAGGCCAATGGTGGCGGTCTCCTGCATTGCATGAACCACAACTGGGGATGCAGCCGCAGCCGTGCCCGCATGCATACGGTCAGGCTGCGGCGACGTGGCAGTTGGCGTGGCGGGCGACGGGGCATCAATTAGAGGAGCCCCACCGCTCGCCGCGCCGTTAGTGGGTGTTGGCGCAGGCTCCGCTCCCGCCGCTGCCTTGGCATGCTTGCCAGCATTCTCACCAGCCTCCTCCACATCATCAAGCGCGGCCTGGGAGAGCGCTGACACAGTCTGAGGCGTGACCTCGACCGGCGCTGCGGGCTGCGCCTGTGCAAAGCCTGCCGCTCCTGCGGGCGGTGGCGCTGCCGCCATGGCAGGCTTTGCTGGCAGGGCAGCACCTGGCGCTGCTGCACCGCTGGCAGGAGGCAGTGCGGGCTGGGGCGTGCGTAGCGTGGGCGCGTCAGCGGGCAGCGTCGGGGCGGTGTTGGCGTGGCGAGGGGGCATGGTTTCCACGAGGTAGCGGAAGTACTGCATGATCACCGTGAGGCACCAAGACTTACCCTGCCAGCCCTCCAGCCAGCCCAAGTGGCCTGCACGCCAACACCACCCAGCAAGCGAGCTCACAATTTAGCATGAGTCTGAAACAGCAAACAGTAACCCAGCCGATGCAGCACGACCAGAAGAGCAGGATCCGCACAGACGTCGGGCTCAACTGATTGACAATTCGATACCGTAACGAGGGCAACACATGTTCGCTGCTGCGCTGCTCCCTGCGCGCTACACGGCATGAGCAGTTGAGCACACTCGAGCTGGCGCTGAAGGGTTTGCTCATCAGCCTGTGGCTGAGGGCTGCCAGGCAGGTCATGCGTGCCTCTCGCGCACCTCCGCGCTCTGTGGTCGCCAGAATAATGTTTGGGTTGGTCTCTGCGGCCGTGATGGCCAGCTTGACCAGGCTGCGGTGCACGACGATGTCATCCATCGCACTCAGGCACAGCAGCGGCGCCGACACATCCTGTATCCAAGGCGGCCAGATCAGGTCAAAGAAAGGCATGCCAGGCAGTTGCAAGGATCGATGACCATGCAGATGGCCATGGCATGTGGTGAATGAGTAAAATACCAAAATGGCACCCCGCAGCATATCGTCCATGTCAGCACACACACACGCTCTCAAAATGCGGCACGCCTGGTGGCGTGAACGCACGACAAAGCAGACCACACCGGTTTCCATGCCCGATGACGCCTGGTCCCTTGTGAAAACACTGTGTCAGCCCTCCTGTATGTGCTGCCACTCATCAGGTTATGGGATCGCATGCTGGGGCTGCTTCTCTGCAGCATTGCTGGCGCCGGCTGCTTTTGCGCTGCCGTGTTTTTCCAGTCCCGCTCTCCCCCCCCCCCCGCTAGCCAGCAGCCCCACCAGCAGCGCAGCGCAGGCGCACCTTGAGGAATGGCCTGCAGTTGTTGTCCTCGTAGTAGTCATCGAGGTCCTTGTAGCCGTACAGCGGCAGCATCAGCGCCTGGTCGAACCTGCGGATGTTCCTGGAGGCCAGCACCTCGTCCAGGTCCACCTGCACGCCGTGGCGCATCGTCAGCTCACGCACCTGCACGCACACACACCAAAACCACACACGCACACACGAGCTGAGCTCTTCTGCCGCAGCCGCCAGCTCAGCCCAGACACCTCGCCACCCTCAGGTACGGTTTCCATCCTCACGCATACACACACTGCACGGCCCCACGGAAAGCATACTGCATGGCCCGACGGGAACCAATAAACCCTAAGGGCCGTTTCACACTAGGGGGCAAATCTGGGGGCAAATCAAAATTTGAAAATTTTGCCACCAGCCAGGGGGCAAATTAACCCCACGTTTTTTTTTGGAGGCAAATGTCTGAATTTGCCCCTCCATTGGGGGCAAATTTGCCTCGAATGGCCCAGTGTGAAAGGTCGAAATAATCGAGTCAATTTCATTGGGGGCAAATTTGACCCCTAGTGTGAAACGGCCCTGAACACGCACGGCCACGGCCACGGCCACGCCCACACATGGCGGTCAAGCGCCTCGACGACCAACATGCACGCAGGAGGGTGCACAACGGACTCGCTAGCCCTGATGTATCAGCCAATGCTGGTGGCATGCGCATGCTGCTGAACCATTCAGCCTGCCACCTGGTGGCAGGCTATGCCCAAGAGCTGTTCATTCCGGCTGCTGCTGGCCTCACTCCTCTCACTCACCTCGTCCAGCTTGCTCCTCAGCAGCCTCTGCATGGCGGCAGCCACCAGCTTGTCGGGCAGCTTGGCGTTTCTGATGAGCTTGGTGCCTGCATGCAACGCACATCCACACACAATCAGGGGGAGTGGGAGGGGGAGGAGGAGGGGGCTCACGACTGAAGCCACATGCAGCTTGCAGTGACATGCAGAGCGAGTGGGGTTGCATCATTCCAATAATCTGTTGATGTACGCATGCGGAGCAGGCGCCTGGGCGGCAGTGGCCACGCCCCGCCCAGCCCCGCTGGCGCCACTGACAAGCCCAGGTGCTGGATTGGATTCGGCGCTGGGTGGGTCGCAGCTGGGTACGTAGGTGGACGCGCTCACGTTCCTATATATATATACGTTCCTATATATATATATATAGGTTACATGCATGTGTGTGTGCATGCATGCATGCGTGAGTGTGTGTATGGGGGGGTGGGGTGAGGGGGTGCGGGGGTGCGGGTGGGGTGCGCGGGTGCAAACACGCACCTGCCACTGTGTCGTATCCGTTTGCGGCCGACACCCCGCCGTCCAGCAGGCAGTCCCCAGTGCGGCCATGCTTGCCCATGTACTTGACCAGCAGGTTGCCGCCCATCGAGAACCCCACCGCAAGGAGGGGCGCGTTGGGGAAGCGAGAGTGGATGTGCTTCAGGACTGCACTGAAGTCCTCAGCATCGGCATGCACCGGAAAGAGCTTTGCCTTCACCGCCTCGTCTGGGTTGGTTTGAGTCCCTTCGTCTAGGCTGGGTTTGCCTGATGACGTAGCGGCTGTGCTAGCTTTCACCGTAGTGGCGGTTGCGCTGGTTTGACCATCATCGTCTGCTGCACCAACTGCACTACTACGCGGTGTGTGGGTCACCGTGTGGGTCTGACTGCTACTGGCGCTACCGCTGTGTGAGGCCTTGACAGCATTCTGCATTATCATCAGCACACAGTCTGTTACGACGGGGAGTGAGTGTGGGTGAGCAGTTGTTTTGATGATGGCGGAAGCTGCAATAGCAACGCACCTTCTGAGGAAGCAAGGAGGAATCACCATGCCCCCTGCGGAGGAACAAGACACTCCGCCACTTGTCTTTTATGCAGTGCTCGGCCACCATCAGCGGCCGTATGGCGCGAGCATCGCCGCCTATGCCGTGCAGTGTCACGACAATTGGTGCGTCGTCAGGCGTTGCGGGGTCCGCGAAAAAGTCCAAATGTATCCTACAGCAACAAGACACAGGATGCAAGAGCCGCGCTATGAGTTGAAGGAACGAGCCAAAGACGGGAGGGTGACATGTGTGACTTTGGAGTTTGGGGAACTGAATAAATCAACTGCACAGACCAGACCCTGGGACCAGGTCGCAAGCCACGTGGCGCAGAGCCTGGAAAGTATGTGCTGCTGGGGATTACTTGCTGTAAAAGCTTAACGAGCTTACCCAACGTTGTCAGGCATAAGAACAACGTCACGCTGATACGGCTGCACAAAGTCAAAGACACAGTGACGTAGCGTCAAATCAACGTGAGGGCAATTAGACAACAAGCTTGTTCATCACTGCTACACCTCCCTTTGGTCAAAACACTGACAGCCAGCTCACAGTAAAGCACCCAACCACGCACCTTGGGGTGACACGAGAAGTTGCACATTCCGAAGAAGGTCTGTGCATAGGGACCCAGTGCCCATGGGGACGCTGAGTAGCTGTCGAGAGCCTTGACATGCTCTATGATTGCCCTGTTCAGTGTCGCGCGTTTGTGCATGAAAGTCACGTCATCGAACCGAAGCAAGAACCCCGGAACCTGGAAACCAGCGCAGTGCAGGTCACGGAGCCTCACTCAAGCCAAAATACATCAAAGTATTGTACCTGTTGAAGTCCGTATCAACACAGTGAAGCTGGGGACGGTCCTTCAACGGCTTCCGCCCAAAGATAACGAAAAAGGGCAAGCATGCAAGCCCAGTTGCCGCTTCAAGCAGAGACCAAGCAATAAAGTTCAGGATTGTGCCTAGGAATGGATTCAGCATGCTGAACTTCCCAACACCATCAACTACTGCTACGGTTGGTAGAACTGTTCAAGCAGTGTGTGAGTAGAAAAATGAAAGAAACTGCACATATACACTGACAGCAATCACAGTCTGTCGTATGGCTTGGCATCGCTAGCTCATGTTGCAACGGGGTTGCAGGTTGTGTGGTTCAACCGGGGTTCAACGCTTCCGAACATCGCCGCACGGCTGAGCTGAGGGTCAAACAGAGGCCGAGATGGCTGTCTTGAGCACTGGCAAACTCTGAATGTATGAATGTGCTTCCCTGTCCTGTCCTGCCACCCACCCACTGGCCCTATCCCACATCAACACATCCTCACGTGTGGTGCCCAGGCTATCAGTGTAAGCACTACCTTCCGATCACACCCCATACAGCATTAACAGCATGCGCCCACACCGCACACATCCATCCACCGCAATAATGCACCAACAGCGTCCCTGCCTGCCTGGCATTCGATAGCGACCTGAACCACGCGCCCCCACCTACTGCCAACGCACGCTCCATCTCTCCAATGCATGTATGCAGGCTCCACTAGCATGTTGGACAGCACCTTGTTTGATGGGCCTGCGCTCACCATTGTTGCACATACAGTACACCAAACACGCACATCAGGCGCCTGCCAATCATTCAGCTGCAAACAGCGGGTTCGCCATGCCAGGGCCAAGCGCCAGAGGATGGCCAAAGGGCCGTGGCGTTTTCCCCAACACGGCGCAGTGCATGCGAGGGCGCTTCACGGTGAGTCGATCGCTCTCACCGATGAAGAAGGTGGACATGATGGACATCTGCTTGAGCTCGCCCTTCCACGCCAGCTGCAGGTGAGGGCGACCAGGGCAAGGCACCGCAACGCCAAAACGTCAAAACACGCACACACACTCACTCACTCATTCGGTGAATGCAACGCTTGGCAGCCTTGCACACGTGCCGCAACAACAAGGACGCATGCATGCCTATGCCTACTCTGGCGCATGTGCACCCGATGCAATGAAGGCAACACACAGCCCCCCTCCTCACACATTCTTGCCTTGCAATCCCATGGAATCGTCACGTGCCTCCTGTCAACAAGCACTCCAACGCATGCATTCATACATCCGAGCACCCGTTCCCCTGCCTGCCCTCACCTACATCCGATGCACCATCACAACACAGGTCGTTCTATGCTTCAATGTCCTGAGAGCTATATATGCGTGAAGTCAAATTTGATACGCGTTGCCTGCGTGGCCTGCTGCTGGGTCACCCCACCCAGGCCTGCCACCACCTCATGCCTGCTGCTGGATCACTCCACCCAGGCCTGCCACCATCTCATGCCTGCGTGGCCTGCTGCTTTCGTGCACGCCCCCCCGGCTTTGGACACGGCATGCGACACGCGCCATTGGGACGGTGCACAGCCATGCCCAACGGCGCGTGAGGCACACTGGATGGCGTTCGATCCACGACCACGAGATCTGCGCCTTCTCCCGCCGAATCATCCGCACTGCTCAACCCGCTCCCTTCAGACACACGACCGCCCGGCAATGCGCTCGTGTGACCTTGGTGCGAACGCCTGGTCCCAAGCTTAGCAGCCATCCACTCATTGCAGCTGTGGCGCCGCCGGCGCTGTGTACACGAATACATGGCCAGCATCCTCGCCCCTGCCCCGTCCAAGTGAGCAGCCTTCAAATGCGGGCTTCGTACACACACACACCATGCCCCATGCATACTGAGACAGCACCGCTATTGCCCACGTGAGTCATGCACATGCCGCCCACGAGGCACCTTTCCATGACGCCAAAGGCAGCACATATAATTTCATCCCCCAGGAATTGTCCCAACAGTCGCACAGCCCTGGGCATGATTGCAACAGTTCACCCCCCCCCCTCCATTTACAACACAATCTGCCACTCGCTACCAACACAACCCTACCAACCACCACCTGCACCTCCATCCACCCAGCATTTAACCCCTCAATGCAGCACATGCACGTTGCCCTGCACCTGACCATGCTCCACCTCACATCATTTTGGGGGTCACACCGTGCGGTGCTTCCTTCCTGTCTATCGCGCGTCTATCAACCCCGCTCGCCGACACACCGCCCTCTGCACTGCATGCCATGCCACGCTCCTGGTGCATCGAGCCACTCACCAACGCGCACAGCCACAGCCTGAGTGATTGGCACTGTCGTGGACGCCAGCAAGTGGACCACCACTGGGCCACCAGTGGGCAAGACAAAGCCACATGTGTCCGCGTGTGTTGGTAATTGTCGTACTGACATCTCCGCTCGCCTGTCCAGTATGTGCGGTATGTGTCAGCAGGTAACACCACTGCCTTGACCTGCATACAACCGCGCAGAACGCGCTCGGCGCAAGCTCACGACAGACATGTATGACAAGCAAGCAGTTCACGCCTGGCTTGACACTCAAAGCAGCTGGTAACAGTGTCAGCCTCCAGAATTGGTAACCGCCCTGACATTTCGAGGATAAAATTGGATCCATGCAGTGCTGGCGCTGTCGTTTACCGTCCGGTCAGCGCTGGAAACAAAACCGAAACCTTCGGGCACTGTATGCTGGGGTTTTCCGGACTGATGCTGATGCCTGATGCCTGATGATTATTTGCTGAAAAGGTGTGTTGAGCCATTCATTCAGCCTCCAGTCTTGATTGCCCAGAGTACTGCAACGCAGTAAGTCTCTACTGAAGGTGCACGACCGTGCGCACGACCATTACCTGAGCCGACCAGGCAATCAGTCCATCCGCACCAAGCAAACGGCCACGCCTTCGCTGCGTTCCAACAGGGTATTGGGTGCAAGTTTGCGTGGTCAGCAATCAGCCTGCACCTGTCGACACGGTTCCGGAGGTTGTCAGCCATACAGTCGTTTGAACATGGTGTCCAAAGCACTTGAGGAGCAGGCGGGAGTGCTGCTAAACGTGAGCTGGCCTGCTGCAAAGCCTCGGGCCATTTCCTCGGGCCGGTTCCCGCTGCAAGGCCGGTCCCGAATTATAACTTCACGATGAACTTGCCTTGCTGCTGTGCTTGCAGGCTGTCCGAATTCTCGCAAACGTGGGACCCTACTTTATCCGCGGCATCCTCACGACTGCCAAGGTGATTGGACTCCCACATGTTTCAGTTCCTGTGTTAGGTGTGGGGTCAGGCACGGGTGGGTTAGTTGGACTGTTAGCGGTGGGTAGTGATTTGAGGTCGTGGGCCGGTCGTGGGTGCACGTGCTTGCCCACAGAGTGTCTTCTGAAAGCTGCTATCGTAGCGGTGACGTCCTGTCACTGCCTGCCATGCTGTGAAACACTGGCGGCGCGCGCAGGCCTTTGTCGTCACCGACACGTGGAAAGGTGCTGTGCTGGCAGGCTATGAGACTGGAAAAGGTGAGGGTGCATTTGCCTCCGATGCTTGACGAGCAACCGAGGAAAGGGTTTGTTGCTGGGCACTGGCAGATGGAGGTTCCAACGCGGGACAATTCGAGGGACGCAACCTGCGTTGAGCTGCACTCGTTACTTGGTGTCGTGCTCCATCCGGGACTTGATACCCGGTTGATTCATAAATAGTGGAGATAAAGCTGATGAACTAGCTTCGAGCCGTATCTGCTCAGTGCTGTCTGTTTTCGCATGTGTTCTGCCTTCTCCGGTGCCTGCGTTCTCGCTCGTTAATTCAACGTATACTTTAAGCTCATACAAGCTGGGCCTCAGTGTATGGATCAGTGTGCAAGAGCAGGGTTGGAACTGGGTTGGAGGCTGTGCTGCAACAGTGCTGTGGCCCGTCACACGCCTTGCGGTTGAACCAGCTTGAACCTGCCACGGAATGCCCGTGCATGTGCCTTCTGCTGTCCACCATGTGCAGTGCTTCGGACCACGGTTGGGTGCTGTGTGTATTGCGTTGTGTGGCGTAAATGCAGGCGTTCTGATCAGGATACACCAAGACCCTGCAACTGCAGCGTTCGAGTTGTCTGCCCCGCTCATGCTCGCGACAAAGAAGCTTGTGATTGGAACAAGCATGGGTGAGCAGGCAAGCCTGGTTGTATATATGTATGTTATGTTACATCAGGAGCGTGTTGGCCAAACGGCCCATGCTCCTCCCCAGACATCTGATGAGGATCATCGATGAGGACCAGTTAGGCGAGCAGAAGAGGTTCGTAACCAAGCTGCACCTAGCTGCACCAGGCAACCATGCACATGGTGCTAGAGGGCCACAGGGGCAGCACATCTAGCACATCAGCATCACACAGGTAGTGCCTGAAACAGTTCATTGTAATTAGCATCCGGGTGACTCAACATCCCTTGCATCGCACCCGTGTCGTCAGCTTGTTCATTGCACGCTCACCATTGTTTACATCATTACGCCTGACACTGGGGATGATGTTGCTGTGTTTGGCCTGTAGCTCAGAGTAGTGCGGGCATTCAAGCAAGCGTCAATTAACAGGGTCTAACGGTGCTGACGCATATATGTATGCTGTCACGTGTGTATGCTGTCACGACGACGACGACGACGTGTTTGCAACCGCAACCTGCTGTTCCGGAGCGTGCACAGCACTGCACCTGCACTACTACTGTGTCGTATCAAGCGCACGCATGGAACCGGGTGTGATTGCTTGATTGGCAAGACCACATACCACATTGATACCACAAGCTGATGATACCTCACCAACAGGATGAAGCAGCCTTCATCCATAACTTCATACCTTGTGCACAAGCACTCCGTCGCGTCTGGCCCAGCATGAATGCACGCATGCCGGACGCATGCAGAAGTCGGCAGGCTGGCAGGCGTGCTGGAAGGTGTCATGCGGTGACGGCAGCAACGGTGCTCAAGTATGCCACATCAACTATCATCATGTACCCCATGCCAAAAGTCCAGATCCGCTACGCTGCACCGCCATCATGGGAGACGCCCGGCCGGCACCCTAACTTTGGCAGGGGTTGATGGATGGGAGCTATCTATGCTGCATCATGCACTGCTGCAGGTATCACCAATTTCTACACCGTGATTGCGCTGTACCGCGAGTCAGACGTTGAGGCGTTCCTCAAGCCTGACTCCACCTTCGGTCATGTGAGTGCACCCGTCTTCCGTCAAGATGCTAGCGATACCACCCATGTTTGCGAAAAGCCGCATGCACGTGGCTTGAGCCGCTTCCTTTGCCAGACTGCCACACTCATTTATCATGCCAACGTTGTGCGGCGCTCCGTTGCTGCATGTCCTGCCGTGGACGGACTGGCACGGCCGGGCTGTAGCGGTTGCCAGCCTTCCTTTGTTGTGATCGTGTGCTCTACAGTGTGCTGAGCTGATGATAAGTAGCTTGATGTGGGTGAGCGCACGTGCGGTTGGCTGCTGGCATATATATAGTGTCGTGTGGCATGTCTGCATCCAGACCGTCCTGCGTTCGCTGCCCTGTAATTGATGCTGACTGCCCAAGGACCGCAACTTACATTCATCTGCCGGTCACGCAATATCGGCAGCATGAGCTCCCACGCACTGTAGACTCAAACGCTGCGTTGGTGGGGGTTACGCACTACTGCCACTGTTGGTTTCTGCGTGCGTAACCGTGCGTGCCATGCTCGCCTATCTGCGCTCTGTACCTGCAGGAGATTGAGGTTCCCGATATGCTGTTTATGGATATGGGCGGAGGCTACACACAGGTACATACATACACGTAGTTAATGCATTACAACTTGCAGTACGTTGGTACGCATCCATGACATGCACCATGAGCAGCACATGCATGTGCTTACATGCACACATGCGCGGGGCCATCTATCCACACAAATTGCGATATGGCGGCAGCGATCGCCCCCATGCATGCTGCCGCATGCCTGTGAGCACTTGGCTTGCAGGGCGGTATGTGGCATTGGCGCGGTCAATTGTCATACACATTCATGCAGTGCATTCTGGTTACGCACTTGCCTTGAGTGTCTGTTTCCCTGCCTACTCTAGGGTATCTGGGGCCGGGCGCTCACCGACCAACAATGCTCCTGTTGCTGTGGTACGGATGCATGAACGCAGGAGGGCGGTAACATGCCATCCAGCGCAGCCAAGGGCGGCGAGGCAGGTGATGACGACAAGCCCAAGGCCATCTCCGTGTCTGAAGCGTTCACCTTCCTGCCGGATTTCTCCTTTGTCGGTAAGAGGAGTTGCATTCATCCCTTTGTGCCCAAACCCTGCCTGACCTAAACCCATCCAACCCCTGAACCCTAAATTGGCGTGCATGCATGCAGGAGGGCGTGTGGGCCCGGATGACGACCTCAACAAGAAGGCGTATGGGGAAGGCTACAAGCCTGAGGCGGTCCTGCAACGCAGCACCAAGGTACCCGAGGAGTTCAACACTCCCTACGCAAAAATCCAGTCCGACTGGTTCAAGGCGAGGGCTGGGGATCCGCACTGACCCAGCTCTGGCGCCGGTTGAAGAAGCGAAGTGGGATGCAGCCCTGACAGCAGCTCACCAAACATGCAGATCAACTCACCAGCTCGCGATTAGGTCCCGGCGTTAGGACGCAGTTGGTGTTGCAGTGGCTGCAGTTGCGCCTGCCGGTCGCTGAAATGCATACATATGCAGGTCGATGCACAATCGATGGTGTTGATTCTAGTGGTAGCGTGCGTGATGGGGTGCGGCCCGACACTTGACATGCAATGTCAGAAATGGGGCTGCATGCATGTAGCTGCTCTGACTACTCTGACACCAGCAGGATGACATGATGACGTCGACACCAGCAGTACAAGCAGTATGTGGTGGGAGAACTGGGTATGCAGGGATGTGGGGGCATGGGGGCCGTACTGTTTTTGTGTGTGATGAACACAGCAGTGATGATGGTGTAAAGTCGATCAATCAATCAGCAGTGACGGTGCAACTAAAAAGACAGACACGGTGATGACATGCTGCATGGAGGGTGCGGTTGACGTACGCACTGGCATCATGGCCATGCATGCGCTGCACCCGACGATGGGGGTAGTGTCTGGTGGGGTCAGCCTCTCAGCCTTGGTGACTGCTGCGCCCCACGTGCACTCACCTACCACTCATACATCATCACTGAGGCCAGATAGATCCCCTGCAGGGAGCATTTGAACTGCATGCAGTGAGGAGCAGCTTGCCCTGCGCGCGTGCAGTGATGGTGATAGGAGCGCTGGCGTGGGGGTGTGAGGCTGCAGCATCAAGCCTGCACCGGGCATCGCCTGTGCATGCACTGGTCACACATATACACAGGAAGGGGCAGATGCATGCTACAGTCAGTCAGTGAGGGTGATTGGACATTCATCTTTGTAGCCGCTTCGTTGGCGTGCCATCACGCACCGTGCTCCTACACCCAGCTCGGCACCTGAAGCATTATTTAAGCGCCTGCACCTCCCCTGCATGCCCTGCTTGGCTGTTCACCCCTGACCCTGGACCACTGACTAGTACAAGCTCGTGAACGCTAAGAGCAATGGCCATGTGCGTTTGAACAGAAAGGGGATGACCCAAACTTGCCCACAATGCTGCGTTCACTCTCAGTTTGATGTTCATGCGCCCCCATACACACCTGCTGTGCGCACACGGATGGCTACACCAATGGTGGCCTGCAAGACCGCACGATGCACAGTCAACAAACCAATCAATCAATGTGCAAGCACGTGGCGTTGGTGACACCGTGTTTGCAGCACGCGACCGACATGTGACTCTTGTTCACCCTCAAGGCTCTCATGCACCTGCACGTCCACCCCCACACAAGGTCCGTGCGTATGGGTGCAGCAGGGTGGCTGCGCTGGCTGTTGAGGCAACGTGCTCAAGCACCGCGTTATTAGTTGAGCGCCTGCAGACCTGCCTTGGCACCTCACTACTGACATGGATCAGCGAATGGGCACGCCTAGCAGCCACTGCAGCACGATGTGGTTGGCCTCACACAGGCCTGTGAGCTGTATGGTGAGACGTGCAGCATGCAGTTGATGAGGCTGCTGGTGGCCTCACTGCGATGATTGGTACCACGCGCACCTGCACTGCCTGCCTGCTGCAGCCGCTGCGTGCTGTACAGCCGTCAGCAGCCTCATCAACTGCCCGCAATGAGACAGCAGCGGCGTCAGCCCAGCGGAAGCCGGGCAGCAGGGTGCGCAGTCAACATCTTCAGGTCCTTGAAGGCCTGCAGGTTGTGTGTGATGGGAACGCAAAACAGTGGGTCTGAACTATCAAGCCTGAACCCGTGTGGGTTGTGAACTTGTGCATAGCGAACCTTCCTGGAAGAATGAAAGGCACACACCTGCGTGTACACATGCCATGCACTGCTGCATCTTAAACTGACAAAGGCATCCAGGTTCCAGGTTCTACAGCCGGTGGCGTATGAGCTGAATACTCGGGGCGGTTGGTACTTGGGCAGGTTTGTG
>BDDA01000919.1:9069-19419 GCA_001662385.1 Chlamydomonas asymmetrica | reverse complement strand
GGTATAGTCGCGTTCATTGCCATTGTAACCTTGCCTCTCGCTTGTTTACGCTCGATTTTCGACAAGTGCCCCTCCAGTTGGGTGACACCTGAGCTCACAGACTGGCATTCGCTGGTGCCATAGCGCCTCAAGGGCACCAGTCAGCCCTGGCCAGAAGGAGCACGCTCAGACAACAGGCACAAAGTCGGGACTGGGCTGGAGGGGCGGTGGCAAAGTCCGCACGCGCGGAGGTTCGCCAGTTTGGTTTCGGGTGTGGACTGCTGGGGACTTGGCCGTTTCGAGCCTCTGAGGTGAATTGGGCAAATTGCGAATGCGCGATTGCCCTGCGCCCAACGCCAGTGCCTGCGCCCCCGACCCCCATATGACCTGGACACTTGAGTTTTGCGCCCCTGGGTGGCGTTCTGGCTGGTTAAAACGCGTTTACACGGGGCGTCAGCGCACTTTTTCGACCAGGCCGCTGGGACTTTAATTTTGGTACCGTGTGCGTGCACCACTGCACCCACATGCACGCCAGCGTGCCTAGCTGATTTGCAACAGGGAGGGACATTCCTTACCTGCCAAGAAAGAAATGCACGCCAGTGCGACTGAGCGGGCGTAGCAGCAGGCGGGAGGGCGGTAGGGGGGGCAGCGAGGGCAGGTAGATAGGGAGGGGCATGACAGGAACAGGTGAGGGGGCCACACATGAAGCTCATCAGCACAAGATTTGCGAAGCGGCATGCGTATGTCATGGCAGCAGGGCGTATGTGGCATGTCCAGGCAGGGTGTATGTGAGGGAGGAACGCAGGCACTGCGTGGAGAATGCCAACGCCATGCACCTGGCCCAAGGCATGCCGGTCCGTTGCATTGTGTGCAGACCTTGCCTGGACCACTGCGACCGCTGCGCATGCAGGCATCCACAAGACGCTGCATATATCCACCGCAGGACTGTCCCAATCCCATGCTGTCCTGCTCTCTCCCCCTCCCCTCGCCCTCCCCCCCATGCTGTCCTTGGGCCCCACCCCCATGCCTCTTCACCTCCCCAGAGAACATGACATGTGTGGGCGGTGCAGCTGCACATATGTGCGCCGGGATGAGCTGCCACCAGCAGCAACGCAGGTGCATGCGTGCACCTTAGCATGCACACACTACTGACGTTGGAGCGTTGCTGAAATGCACCCCTCCCTGTACACCATGCAGCGCCATAGTGCATCCTTTTCTCGTGAACACACTTACATGCAGTCCAGGCAGTGCCAATGCAGAAATCTCTCCAGTTGCCCTGGGGCATGCTAATGTCATCGACCTTGTTGTTCTGCGGACGGGCACCATGAGCGCAGCGCAAGGAGTCACTGTGTTAGGCAGAAGATCCAGCAGCAGCAGCAGCACAGCTCCAGGCCGTCAGGATCGCCTGCCATGATGGCGGTGACGGCTTGCCTGCAAGGTTACATCGAACATGCGCATCTGCATGACAAAGCACCTACTGTCACGCACCACACGCGTGCACAGGAAACCACCCGCACAACGCCCGTTCAGTTCCCAAGTGAAGCAGTCCATCAGATCCTCCACATTGGATTGCCTGCTACCACGTTCACGCAACACAGCTTGCTTGCCTCATCGACAAAGATGATGCCCGCAGCCAACCACCAGCCGAAGTAGAAGCACGTGTGGATGAGGATATTGATGATTGCCCCCATGCCCTCGTGAAAGCAACCCTGTCAGTGCGGGGCCAAAGGACAGCAGGCAACACGGCAGACGCCACAGCTGAGGTGTCCGTCACACGAGCTCATGTACACTAGTCGGGCTGCAGACCATGGCATGCATGTCGGCTCGCGCGGTAGCAGTTAGCAGCAAGGCGCAGAAGCAGTTCACAATGGTGGCGGCCGTTCAGTATGGGGTGTGGGATTTCCTGCTCTCCCTGAGTAACCCAGGCCACCCCAAGCCCAAACACCCTGCATGCATGCACTGCATGCCCCAACAGGACCTACAGCAATCCAGGGGTTGTGGGATCAGGCGCAACCAGCCGCTATCAGGTGTGCGGGTGCTCACCAGAGTGCACAGCGCGACCAGGGGCCAAACCATGCCGATGGCGCCAACGGCATACGTGTACTGACACGTGGCTGCGTGGCGCAACACGGCACGCGGTACGCAGCAACAGAGGCACAAACGGCAATGTCAGAGCATACATGAAGTCACCATGCACTATGGCATAATCGTAGGTAGGGACTAGGTGAAGCGCTTTGGGCGTATGCTGCACCTTGGCGTCGTGCCTGCTAGGACACGCCATGCATGCACAGCATTGGCAGCACACATCAATATGCATAAAGGCAGTGTGCACAACTTGGCAGGCATGGGATGCATCAAAAAGCGTGCTGCGATCCTGGCTGGCATGATGCTCCTGAGGCGGATGGAGGAGACGGTCCGTGGCATGCTGCATGCAGTCTAATGCATGCATACGCGTGCGGCGCATTCGTGTGCCTGCATGTGCGTCCGCATGCATTCATTTGCATGAGATATGCCTGCAAGCATACAGGGCAGATACCAGCCAGGCAAGGCGAGGCACGGCAGAGCGTGCTGTTGCGGCGCTAGATCCACTCACACATGTCGGTGAGGGTGGTGCTCCACAGGCAGGCGGTTGAGAAGTAGTAGCAGTTGTAGTACGGGTAGTACCCGCACCTGCGCACACCACAGGCAGGCGGCAACCAGCATACACACATCACCAGCATGCGACACAATATACACACGCAGCCGTTTCGCATCCCTGCTGGTTGCAAGCACAATACTGCAGTACCACCATGCAGCCTGCATGCGTGCGCATGCATTCATTGCCAGCCGGTGTTGATGCTGCAGCACACCCCGACACCATGCAAGAGGATGCGTGGAAGACGCTCAGACAGTAGGCTTGCGTGTTGAGTGTGCCGCTGCTGTGACGGCAAGCCTAGGGAATGCAGAATTTCCCCGTTCGACACATGCTGCCTCAACATGTCTGCACTGATGCTCAAGAACTGAAAGTATTGCACACAGAGGAACCTATCAATTGAGGTTCCTGGCGTACACAAGATACCCGGCACAGTGCGCGTAGTTGTTGAATCAACAGTACAAATGCGGGAATGCTGGAATGCGATGACCACAAGAAAACCAGCAACGTAAGCATGGAAATGGATGGTTGGTCTGTAATGTCGGACCCAAGCATTTGTTAAGGTTGGCATATCCAAACGCTTGCAACAAAGCCCAACTCACACCCAGCCGCCGATGTAGAGGTGCATGTGGTTGACGATGATGATGGACATGCCGATCAGACACTGTTTTGGGGCAGCACATACAGAGGGGAACAAAGCATATCCGTGTAAGGTCAAGGTTAGCAACTGTGGGAGTTGTGAGCTGCGTGTAGGCTGCAGGGTGCCCTGTATATATGTAGGTAGAAGTAGGTAGTCGACGGGACACAAACTACTGGGCCTGGGATCCATGCGAATGGATCCGAGTCTTGGATGTAAGCCAATACATACGTGTCACGTAAGAGAATGGGAGCAATAAAGGGACACCGTGCAGCTACCAGGTGGCCATTGCGCACGGGATCTTTCCAAAGCAGCCGAGCTGTCACAGATAGAGCGGTTGGGGGCTAGAGAGAAAAACGTTGCCCAGGTGCAGACCCTTGTATTAGAACAGTGAACGACGTAAACAAAGGCTTGAGAAGCGATAGGTTCAGCTTGCAAGGCCAAGCCGCTTTCTGTGGTGGCGTACGCCTGGCGTACGCTGGCGCAACCGTGAACCGCGGCTTGCAGAAATGTTTGGCGGTACATGCTGCTGAGCTATCGTTCGCCTTCAGAATCGTTTTCCACACCACTGGACACTCGTTTCACCACTGCTTGACAAGCGTACGGCGGTGTAGCATGAAGCGTCCGCGTGGTTCACCGTCTCGAACTGGTACACAGCAGTATCAGCATACACTATTAAAACGTGTACTCACTGTGACGACGGAAGTGAATATGAAGGACCCGATTCCAAGCATGTTTCCTGACGGCATGGTTGCGGAGCGGGTGGTTCAACGTGTGCAGGACGGAACAGAACGGTGGGTGAATATGACAGTAAACTGAAAGCCGTGAATGTTGTGTGTGGCGATATTGGGTACTGACAACCAGTGTTGCTGGTTGCGGTAATGTATGAACAGCTGATCAGTGTTGGATCACGACCAAGGCAGTACCTTTGTGAGTAATTTGTCGACCGACCAGAATGTACTGCCTGAGACCATGTCGGAATACTCTAGCTCCCAACGTGAATGAAAGCAAAACGTACCTTGCGCGCTTGCGCGCTTTGAACGCTGAGCTATTTCCGTTTTCGTGCTGAACTCAACGCTCACGTTTCATTGCAGCACTGACCGGGGGCGACCTGCGCTTTCTTACGCTCCAGGTTACTTCATGCTATATAAACGCCACTCTGCGCTCATGTGCTGGTCTCGCACAACGTTGAGAAGCTTGCGGTCCGCGAGTTGCCCTGCCTCCGAAACCAAGTCCATTCCTCAGTCTGGAATTCGCAGAAAACAATGTCCGCAGTCGCAGCAGTCGTGGGCAGAAATAGCCATTATATGTCGCATGACAAGGGGTACTGCGGGTGACCATCAAGGCGTCCAGGCAAGGGGTACTGCGGGTGACCATCCAGGCGGAACTCCCAAAGCAGCCTCTGCTGCGCCCGCCTAGGCGAGCTGCTTGCCAATTGCTGGGCTCAGGGCAGCAGGGGCATGGCTTTCATTGAAGCAACAACTCGTACACCAGTGGTTCAAACGCACTGCTGGACCTCTCAAGTCACTTTCCAAGCGTTTGCACTGAGTCACCCCAGCGCAGCACGCTCCGGTATGTGTACGCTGGCACGCTCTCCTGTATCTCCCAGTCGCGACAGGCAGGGTCGCACGGCAAAGGCTGCCTAGAGCTAGTTAGAGCCGTATCATTCACAGCCTGCTTCAACACATCATTAGCTCATCGGACTCCTTCATTTGTACCGTTCCTCCCTGTGTTGAGCAACCCTGTGTCAGCCCTAGCTCAGCCCTGACTTGGAGAAGAAATATTAATACTCCTCTCTAGATGATGATGACTGATAACACTGACACCCGATTGACAGCCGGACACTGGGCGAACGCTTGTGCGCGGTCGACCATTAGTAAGGGTAGTTGATGTGCACTGAGCCTTAAGAAGGAGTCCGATGTGCTTATGATGTGTTGGCTAGTTGGCTGCAACTGCCAAATGCATGTGGCCCCTTGGTGGTCTGGCCATTCACAGTGGAAAGTGTATTGGTAGCACTGGAGCAAATAACTGGCCAACTGTCTGTGAACCCATACGACAAGCACCATTCCCTCGTGCTGTGTATAGTTGACCCGGTAAGCATCCCTTAAACCAGCAGAGTGCGTCTGCGTGCCCAGCCGGGCAACGACGACACCGCAACCCACGAACAAACAGCTGTGAGCTTGCACCGGCTTGCACAAACCCTAGCGAGATGAGCACGACCGGACCGGACCTGAACCTGAAGAAGGAGGCCGTCAATCGGTGCATATGCAAAGAGAGCTGCCAGCCCCAAGCTGGAAAGCTGTGTACTGTCAACGCTGAGTGCCTGTTCAGCTTCCCAGCCAGCTCAATGTGTGAGTCACGACAAAACCGGCACTGAACACTGCCAGACAAATCATGAGACTACCAAGTGTTTATGCAGGACACCAGACTGCACCACAGCGCTGAAACCAAACATACCTCTTGATACTTAACCTGACGGAATCTGACAGGGGTTCCTCTGGACTACTGCATGTCTTCACTTAACCTGACGGGGGCTCCTTTTAACTATTGCATGTCTTTAGTATCGCGCTCCAGGCCTTGCCGTTGCCAGCCTGTCGCAACGACTGGGAAAGGAGTGACTCAAGAGATGCAAACGCATGGAAAGTGAATCGGGAGGGCCAGCAGTACATGTAGAACCAACACTGTACCGAGTTGCTGTTCCAGTGACAGGCATGTCCCTGCTGCCCTGAGCTCAGCAGCGCGCATATATGCTGCTGGCGCGGCTGACATTCCCACAAACGCTGCTGCTTTGGGATTTCCGCCTGGATGGTCCCCACAATACCCCTTGTCCTGCTACATACAAGGCTCTCTTTCTCACAACTGCTCCCTGCAGCCGAATTCCTGAGATGGGATTGGTTCCGGAGGGCAACTGAACTCGTCGGACCGAAAGCTCCTCACGTTGTGCGAGACCAGCACATGAGCACAGAGTGGCGCTTATATGACACGCAGAGGTATGGAGCGTGGGAAAGCGCAGAGCCGCTTGGAAACTGCCAAATAAGCGTTGAGTTCAAAACGAAAAGTTCACAACACGCGGAGGCATACAAGCGCGCATGCGTGAGTCACTTAGCCATCATATGCGAAAACCTGGGTGTTCCTGACCTTTCGCAGTACTTCGTCGACAAAGTCACATGTTCTCATGTACTGCCTGAGAACTGCCTTGATTGGTCGTGATCAGGAGCAGCAGGGTGCTAAGCTCTCAGAGTTTACCACTCGCAACACAATAACCTTGGCTTTCAGTTGCCTTCAGCTCAGCCGACGCTCACCGTTCTGCACTGAACCCCGGTTGAACCACACGCACCGCCGCAACCATGCCGTCGGCAGGAAACATGCTGGGGATCGGGTCCTTCATATTCACCTCCGTTATCACAGTGAGTCAATGTCTTGGTTGCTGATTACTGCTGTGTGCCAGTTCACCAGCGGGAGCGTTGAACCAGTAAAACCAGGTGACGCTTCATGCCGCGCTACTGCACGCTTGCCAAGCGATGGCGAGCGAGTGTCCAGTGGTGTGGAAAACGCCCGTGACGACAGCTGATAGCCCACTGTTGTGTAGCGGCAAGCGTCTGCGCCCGCCAGGGTTCCTCGTTGCGCCTGCGCAGGCATACGCTACCGCAGAAAACGGCTGGGTCATGCAAGCTGAAACTATTTCATTAGAAGCCCTTGCTGAAGCTGTTCGCTGTTCACACATGAGGGGCTGCACTCGGGCAACGTTATCATCCGGCCAAGCCCAAGCCCAACTGCTGCTAGTGCTGTGACAGCTCATCAATGAACTGCCCTGGCATCATCCCGTGTGCATTGGCCACCTGGTGGCTGCACCCCTTTATTGCTCCCACTATCACACGGGACACCTATGTATTGCTTGCGCTCAAGTGAAGGCGCAGATCCTTGTGCTGCGCTCGGCGCCTGCCTCGTCAGCATCCTACACGCAGCAGCACACAACTCCATGGTTGCTAACCTTGACCTTCTTGCTTTGTTCCCCTCTGCTTGTGCTGCCCCACAACAGTGTCTTATCGGCATGTCCATCATCATCGTCAACCACATGCACCTCTACTTCGGCGGTTGGGTGTGAGTAGGCTTCGTTGCAAGCGTTTCGGCGATGCAAACCTCAACACGTCTTTTTCAGGGCCCAATAGTTCAGACCAATCATCGGTTGTCTGGTCTATACCACGTGTCATGTGGTTATTGCCTGTCAAGCTGCAATGCTTCATTGTACTCGTTGATTCAGTTACCATGCAACGGGGTAAGCAGTATCAGCAATACATGTGCCCTGTGCTGGGTATCCTGAATCACCTGTAACCTGAATTGATAGGCGCCTGCATGCACACTATCCTCAGTGCCTGACCATCAAAGCAGCCACCGCCAGCAGCGTGTGTTTGCGGGGAATTGTGTTGTTGTGCACGTTGTTGGGTGAACTGCAGCATGACCAACAGCTCAGCAGCGACGAACGCATGCGCATGCAGGCTGCGTGGTCGTCGTGCTGCGGTGAGGAACATGGTGTGTGTGTGCGTGGCGTGTGTGCAATCGGATGGTTTGCAACCAGCAGGGGTGGGAAACGGCTGCGCATAATAATTATGTGGTACGTACGCGTTCATACGGTGATGTGTGTGTGCTGGTTGCTGCCTGCCTGTGTGTTTGTACATACAATGTCTGCGTGGCGTGCGCAGGTGCGGGTGGTACTACTGCACGACCGTCGGGACCGCCTGCCTGTGGAGCACCACCCCTTTTACGGACATGTGTGAGTGGATACATCGCCGCAACAGCACGCCTCGCCTTGCCCCGCCTTGCCTGGGTGTTGATGCTGGCAGGGCTACCTCATGCAAATGCATGCAGCATGCGGCGCGTGCATGCAGCAGGCGCACGAATGCGCCGCAGACATATGCCTGCATTAGACTGCATTAGACTGCATTAGACTGCATTAGACTGCATTAGACCGCATTAGACCGCATTAGACTGCATTAGACTGCATTAGACTGCATTAGACTGCATTAGACTGCATGCAGCATGCCACTGCCCGTCACGTTGTGCATGCTGCCTGTATGCATACCAAATTACCAATGTGTGCTGCCAAAGCCAATGCTGTGCATAGCGTGTCCTAGCAGGCCTGACACGCAAATTGAATGTGCAGCGCACACCCAAAGCACTTCACGTCGTCCCTGAAACTGTCCCGCTGCGTTGCTATGTGCGTGTGGCATGTGTTGTGCCATGCAGCCACGTGCCAGTACACATATGCTGTCGGTTCCATCGGCATGATCTGGCCCCTGGTCGCTCTGTGCACACTGGTGAGTACCTGCGCACTTGATGGCAGCTGGCTGCGCCTGATAGATGCACAACCCCTGGATTGCTGTAGGTCCTGTTGGGGCATGCAGTGCATGCATGCAGGGTGGTTGGGCTTCGGCTTGCCCGGATTCCTCAGAGATAGCGGGAAGCGACACACTGCCACGCCACCCACAATAGCGTGTCCTGCACCAGCATTTCAGGCGAATGTGCTGTTTGCAACCTGCAATCTGCGCTCCGCGTGCTGGGCTCAGCGCATGTTGGTACCTAGCAGTCAGGAATTAGTGTCAAGCAACCCCGCTCAGCCGCGCGTGCCAAGCCATGTGGACCAGCATTGCTCCTTGCCGTCATGCCCTTTGGAGGAAGTCTCTATCTGACCCCGTGCTTAGCGGCTTGCCACCTACCACAGCGTTGTTTCTGTACCTCACAAGCCGACGTGTGCAGCATGGTCCACAGCACGACCAGTGTGCATGAGCTCATGCAACGACACCTCAGCTGTGGCGTCTGCCGTCCTGCCTGCTGTCCTTGTCCCTGCGCTGCCAGGCTTGCTTTAACAAGGGCATGGGGGCAATCATCAACATCCTCATCCATACGTGCTTTTACTTCGGCTGGTGGTTGGCTGCGGGCATCATCTTCGTCGATCAGGCAAGCTGTGTTGCGTGAACGTGGTAGCAGGCAATGCGATGTTGTGGATCTGATGGACGGCGTCACGCGGCCCGCCTTGGCAACCGCACGGGCGTTGTGCGGGTGGTTTCCTGTGCGTACACGCGTGGCGCGTGACAGTAGGTGCTTAGCCATGCGGACAGGCATCCTCCATATGACCTTGCAAGCAGCCATCACCGCCATCATGGCAGGTGGGCAATCCATGACGGCCTGGAGCTGTGCTGCTGCTGCTGCTGAAGCTGCTGCCTGACTCAATGACTGCTTGTGCTGCGTTCATGGTGCCCGTCTGCAGAACAACAAGGTTGATGACATTGGCATGGCCAATGGCAACTGGAGAGATTTCTGCATTGGCACTGCCTGGACTGCATGTAAGTGTTTTCAGAGGAAAGGGATGCACTATGGCGCTGCATGGTGTACAGGGAGGGAGGCGCATCAGCAATGCTGCAACGCCTGTCGTGTGTGCGTGCACAGGTGCACCTGCGCATACGTTGCTGCTAGTGGCAGCTCATGCTGGAGCCCACCTGTGCAGCTGCACCGCCCGCACATGCCATGTTCTCTGGGGAGGTGAAGAGGCATGGGGGGGCCGGGGATGAGGACAGCATGGCAAGGGGTCAGTCCTACGATGGAAACGGGCATTGTCTTGTGAATGTGTGCGTGTACACCGCTTGCAGTGGTGCAGAGAAGGTGTGCACACAACGCAATGTATGGCCTGCTTCAGGCCTCGTGCACAGCATTGGTGTTTTCCACACACTGCCTGCTTTCCTCCCTCCCACACACCCTGCATAGGTACACCACACGCCTACCAACCCCTCCTGCCGTAGAATAAACATGCCTCTTTGCACTTCTAGCTTAACGTGTGCCCCCTCCACTCCTGCCCCTATCTACCTGCCCTCGCTGCCCCCTACCGCTCTCCCTACGCCCGATCAGTCGCACTGGCGTGTGTGTCGTTCTTGGCAGGTAAGGAATGTCCCTCCCTGTGGCAAATCAGTTACGCACACTGGCGTGCCTCTCCCAAAGGCATGCACACGCGTTGATGTATTATGCACGTGTGATGACGCATCATGATGGTCCCACACGGCATCACCACCACGTGTGCGCATCAACAGCAGTAGTAACTTCATGCAGGGCT
>BDDA01000918.1:30228-45716 GCA_001662385.1 Chlamydomonas asymmetrica | reverse complement strand
GTCGCAGTTGAGGAGGGTGATCGGGCGGTAGCTCGACAACTGTTGCGCCGGGAGGCCCTTGCCCTTGTAGAAAGGCAAAACGATCCCCTCCGCCCACTCGCGCCCCCCAACATCATGGCAGAACAAGTCGTTAGCGGCATCACACAAGGGCACCGAGAGCAACCCCCACAAGGCCTTGTAGACCTCGTAGGGAAGCCCATCACGGCCCGGAGCAGTGCCATTGGCACACGCCGACAAGGCGTGTTTGAGACAGGCGGCGGTCATGGTGCCGTCTTGGTTGGGGCCGTCAGCGGCGGCTGCCATGGTGTCATCTAGCGTGCGGTCCAAGCAAGTCAACAAAGCATCCTGAGCATCCACATCCGTCACCCCCACCCGGTACAGGCCGTCCGGCCGGTCGCTGGCAAAGTGCTGGCACACCAGGTCATGCAGGTCCACTCCCGTGCACACCTTGGTGAGATCGTAAGCCGCGCCCCCTTTGTCAATCAGCTGCTTGATGGGGGCGGCAGGGGCTGGATGGTGAGAAGCTGCAGCAACAGCCCAGCCATCCAGTCGTCCACAAACGGCCTGCAAGGCCACCCGTTGTAATGTTGATACCATGCCCCCTTTGCGCGTTGGTGGAAGGGGTTGGCTGGGTTTTCGGGCAAGGTCTGCGACTCTGCGGCAAGGGAGCGGCCCAATCGCTGCTGGCCGCCGCCGCAGTTGTATGTTTGGTTCACGCCGACTTTGAATTATACAAAATCAATTGTTGCAAATCCAACTGCGCCTCCTCTCTCACGAGCGAGGCAGGAACGGCCCCGGGGAACGGGATGGCCAAACGGCAACATAGCGGGGGAGCATAGCAGCTGGCAGCCAGCCGTCACAGGAGAGTGATGGAAGTATTGGATGGTACTTGTAGCGCTGTGTGTTCCAGCGTATGACGCATGACACATGCCAGCACACATGCCAGCACACACACCAGCACATGCCAGCACATGCTGTGTCCACAGCCAGCAGGAATATGATCTGCCCCATGCGCAAGTCAACTGGCTCACGCGGTGTGCGAATGCAACTTCCAGGAGTGTCGGTAGCAAGCCTCGCCGTGCATGCAGGGCGCGACCAACAGCGCACTGTGTGCGCATACAGCATACATGGCCCCTGCCCGGACTGTCAGTGCATGTGCGCTGGTAGGTCACACGATAGGTCTTGCAGTCAGCGCGCTGTGTACCGTAAAGTGGACTTGACTGGTGTGCGCCCAATCGTGTCCGCTGGCAGGACTCCTCTTCCCCGTTAATGCGCTCAGTCTTGATCGGTGCGTAGCAACACTGCACTTTGGGTTTACCTTGGTTTGAGACCAGTCACCTGTTGAACAACCCCCGTAATGCTTGCGCACATGCATTGTCCTGGCAAGGAGAAGGCGGCGCCCGTGATGCTCTTTTGGTAGCAAATGCCACGGGACACCTTCCCTGGACTTGAAGACGTGTTATTCAAGGTAGTAGTTGGGTGTCAGTTGAACATGTGAGTGCCCTTGCACAGAGACGATGTACCTGAACGGCGTGCAGGGTTTCACGTTCTGGCCAAGAAAATACCATGTACACACCAAAAGCTCCTTGCTCAAGCAATGTATGGTGCTGTAGGTTTGCAATCTTGTATGCTTGCTCCGTTCGCAGCATGGGTTCCCGTGGTCAGGTACTGCTCCCTGCTGTACTGCCATGCATGCCCAAGAGAATGTCAACACAAAAGAGGGAGTGAAAGTCCGCTCTCAACTTACTCTCAAGCTAGTTTGTAGGACAAACTAGCTTGAACTTACTTGCAGCCCCCTGCTCTGGTCAAGTAAGAACGCCCGCAAACCATTTTGCAGGAACGTTGCCCTGGCGACCGGTGTGGTCAATATCGATGAGTTGACAGTGGAATGCCGTTAGGGCTGCTTAAGCTGACTATGTTAGCAAGCCTCAAGGCATGCCTTTATCTTCACCCTTGCATGGCACCTGCTAATGGTATGGTTTGCGAAGGCTTGCAGCGATTCCGCCCTGGCAGTTACGCGTTTTGAGTTGTGCTTTACGTCGTGCGCGGTTGCTATGACCTGCAGACTTGCTCTCTCTTGTCCCGATTCAGGAGCACCCTTCTGCCTGAGAGTGAGAGTGAATAGCCTCGGTAAGTGCTGATTTGGCATTGTGCACTGGACGACGGACTGTTGAGCAAGACTGTTTCACAGCTGTGTGGCTCATGTCTGGCTATGCTGGGCGGCGTTTCCAGACGCAGTCGTGCCTGTAACAGTTGCCCAGCACATTGCGAAGCCACGTTTCTGGCATTCTGCAAATTGCCGCAAACTGCCGCAAATCTCCGACCAGCTGCTTTGCCCCACGCCACCTCGTAAGCCTTGCTTCCTCAGCCCTTCCTTGAGCAGATGTGGTCAGGTGGGACCTGAGGTCACCGTCTTCACGCCACCAACACCAGCCAACCTTGCGCAGCATGGACCTTCAGCGGCGCAGTCCGTCAGCACTACCATCGCAGCCAGCAACGCCTGTTGATATGTTCGAGATGGCATGGGAGATTCCGCCAGCGGCCATATCAACAACAGTGGGCTCAGCTGGTCAAATGCTGCTGAGCCGCATCCCATCACTGCCAAAGGCGACAAGCCAGGCGGGCGAGTACGTTCAGAAGTCTGGCCCAGCAGGGCTCAAACCCACTCTTGCTCACGCCACCAAGATTCCGCGCGGCCCAGGCATGCCCAACGCGTCGGTTCCGCCAGTCACCAGTGTCACCACCAAGCCGGCCGTGCCCCGTGCGCCCCTGGCATCATCAACCAAAGGGCCACGCTTGCGTCTGTAAATATGCAAACCGCAGCACACAGCCTGACAGGCAGCCGCCTGCTTGGTTCCGGGCGTGGTTCTGGCGGTCTCGGAGCCAACCAAGTCAGTGCCAGCAAGCGACGTGCAGCAGGCGTGTGCCAGGCTGATGACGAACATGATGAATTTGAAATTCCCCTTACGTCGCTGCCCTCCCTCATCACCGGCAAGAACACAATCAACAAGGCTGCCTCGCATGCGTCACGCAGCGGCGCCCCCGGCAGCCTCACCACCACCACGCAGCGCGATCAGTGCCCCGCCAAGCGCATGCAGGCCAGCAGTGGCGGCTCCTCCTTGCTGATGGCACCTGCACCGCCGTCCGCCTGTGCTGTGCCGCCGCAGCAGCAGGCGGTGTCGGCAAAGCTGCCCTGGTGGACGATGCTGGCGGATGACCACACGGGGCCGTTTGCGCATGCACCCTACGCTGCAGGTGCTCCCAAGGGGGCAAAGAGCTTCCAGCTCCACATGCCAGGACAACACAGAGTGCAGCAACCAGAGGCGGACGCACTGGTTGCAAACGCCAACGCACGGATCGCTGCAGCGGAGGCTGCTGCAGCACGACAGCCGGCACCTGCGTGGCAGCGGGCCATGGCAGCAGCAGCCCCAGTGGTGGCGCGCCCTGCTGTGGCTCCCACCCGCCCGGAGGCGCAGCAGCCCTGCAAGAAGAAGCAGAGGTGCTTCCCTCCCTGCCTGTAAATACAGGTGGCGCAGGTCACCTGTTGTACCGCGGCCCGGCTTTACTGTATGTGCTGCTGGCGCCCACATGCACTGGTCAAACTCACCTGCTCGGCAGCCTTGTGCGCCGTGAAGGTGGTATTATTAGCAATCTGTGAATTATGCGCCATGAGCCCTGCAGGCTGAGAGCTTACCGGCTGTATGCAGCGCGCAAGCAAGAGCGCTTTACCCGTTTGCCATTCATTGTCTGGACCGTATCTCGAAGCCGCCTCCTTCATGCGATGCAACTGCAGGCGTATGTAGCTCTATCGCAATCCGCAAGCACACCCATCAACAAACTGTCGCTGTTGGGGTTGTAGCAATGCAGGCAGTCCGCGCAAGGTATGTACAAGTGCCCGCCCATTGAGTGTACTGGCGTGGCTCTTGCCGCAGTCACTCCCATTGCGCAATTACAAATCGCGATTCATGAGTGGCCCCGTTCATGGCAATCACGGCCCCCAGGGCTCTTGCCGCCTACCTACCAGCGATTTTTGCTTCCTGCCTTTCCTATGCGCCCGCTGCCGTGATGCTGCCACACGCCCCTCGCTCTCACGTTGCACGCTGACAACTTTCCACCCGCTTTTCCGCGCTGCTATCTCTGCTCCTTGCTTTTCATCTCTATCCACTGACTGGCATTCATGGAGCGTTTCCCTCCCCAAGTGAAAAGGTCAAGCAGGTGCTTCTTGCTACTCCTCTGCAACAAGAACACATGCTCCGGGCACTCACATGCGTGATCGATTATGCCACACCTCCTTCATGACAATGAAGCGATCGGGGTGTGCACCTGGACCGCACAGGAGACGGCCAACACCTGCAGATGCAGCCGCGCACTGACGACGATGCTGCGTATTGCCGTGCCATGCCGATAGCAGTTGCGACTGCACGCGCTTTAACTCAGCTAATACCAGTAGATATGCATACGATAGTATTACGTACCGCCATTCACTGCCGGCAGGCGCAGGAGCGACCCGCTAGGCTGCCATGAGTAGAGGGCTAGGTGTAGATTGCGATTCGGCTGCCACATGTGTATTGCCTTAGCTAGCTAGCGGGTGCGTGAATGCGCTCTCGCCTGAGTGAGTCCGTGGCTCCTTGTCTGTAGCGCTTTCAGCACTATCGGGAAATCAACAGAACAGCTGACTTCTAGCCACGGCGGCTTTGATGATCGGCGTTCACAGTGCAGGGCTGCTTATCGAGCTGTGAACACGCAGTCATGCATGGGTTTGATTGCTTGGTGTTAAACCCAATCGCCCGTTCTTGTGTTGCGGACGCCTTGATAGCATTTGCCGTCTACTGCACCCACTGCTGGCCGTGCTGGACTGAGGGGATGAAGGGCGTGAGGCGGTACACCACTGCTCTCACAGCTGGCCGGGGTTGGCTGCCTGTGAACTTATAACTGTCATGCCAGTAACTTGCGTGAGCAGCCGGTGAACAGGTTAAACCCTTTACGATTAGGGTGATTACCGCTATGCGAATCGCAGGCTCGGCTGGCCGTGTACGGGGAGCACCCTGGTCGTCTTGATGCACCTTGCCAAGTTAGTATCTGCCTACCTGGCAGCAAGCGCCACGCCCAGGCAAGGCACACGCCCCTTGGCTCCCTGCGCGTGTTGTTATTGTGTGCCACACTCGTACACGTGCACGCGCATGAATCCTTGCCAGGTGCATGTACGCTTGCGCACCAAACACATCCGTGCATCCCTGACCTTGGACTATGTGCCAGTGCGTGCATGTATGCATGCACGCGTGCATCCCAAAGCGCCTCTGGTGCTTGTGCTGGTTGCAAGTTGTAACTCGCTTGGTTAAGCCGTGTTTGGTTTCCCACATGGATTGACACGCCTTGTCAAGTGTGTGCTTGTCAGGTTGCCATGTACTCAACCGGCACTATCACTGGCTGGTGAATTTGCGGATGTACCCAGCATGTAATTCTTGTCACCTAGGATGTATGGTACCCATGCTAATGTGCGAGTGGGTGAGGGGCATACCGTATGGCCTCGACCAGGTCAGGACAAGGCCAGGGTGAGAGCATGGCAGGGCACACTCAACAGTCAGCACCCACCTCAGCACAGACGGCAGCGCATAGGATCATGCACGTGGCACAGCTCGTCCTGTAGCAAACACATACACATGGCCAGAGGTCTGCTTCAGGCGCAGCCGTGGGGTGGCGTGTCAAAAGGCTTTACTCCCGTGGGGCCATGCAGTGTTGTCCGCATGGGTGGTGCTGTACAGGAGTGTGCGCGGGGCTGCCGGTAAATTGGGGGTGAGGGACCGGAATGGTATGTGTGGGTGGCTGCGAGTCAGCAGCTGTTGCTCAGCAGCCCTGCACTGCGCACGTATGGTATCAGCAGGGGCAGGTCAGGAGCTCACGGCCTCTGAGATAGGTAGTAGGTACTGGGTACAGTACAGGCAGGAGCAGGTCAGGAGCTCAGGACCTCAAGGCCTCTGAGGTAGGTGACTAGGTAGTAGGTACAAGCCGGTCGTCGCGAAGCAGCGGTTCACGGTCCCAGACTCGCCGCGGCACTGGCGTGCCCTGCTGCACACCAGCCGCAGCACGCATAAGCAGGATGAAAGGTGCGCATGAGGGCCACGTGGCCCTGGCCCTGGATGCACAAGCCATGCATTTGGATTACGGTAGTTGGGAGTGCCATGCGATGCTGCATGCAGCACCGCGTGGCCAGCTGCCCATGTATGGCCGTGTCCACTGGCACCCACTGCTTTCAGCCTGGTGACCAACTTGTGACACGCTTATGCTTGCCCTGTGCTGGAATTATTGGACGTGTCATGTTACCTTTGCGTGTATGGTACGATTACCAAAGTCGACAGTGCCAGTACTCAGTACTATGCGCCATGCTGCAGCGAGGTAACTGATATGCACCGTGCGTGTGCCGCCTCGCAGCGGTCTGCGAATGCACCTTTCAGTGCAGTTCTTCATGCAGTAGCAAGCCGTGCCATGCATGCAAGGTGCAATCAACAGGGCATAGCGTGTTTCAATACACGCCTCTGCTGCCTGGATTCCTGGATGGTCTGTGCATATGCGCTGTATGGTCACACAGTAGGACAGCAGGCCATGCAGTCTGCATGTATGCCGTGCACTGTACTGCTGTTGAAGTGGACTAAAAGTGGTGTGCACCCACACTGCATGGTGTCTGCTGGCAGGACTCCCACTCCCGTTCATGCGCACAGTCTCGAGCGCTGTGTAGCAACACTGCACTGCAGGGTGTTGGGTTGAGACCTGTAATCGCTTATGTTAAATGCACACCACCCATACTGCATTCACACAGTCGCGTGTCAAATCACATCACCCTATGTGACTTTCACCAGCTTCAACGCCGCCAGCCGGAACACCAGCGCGAGTGCGAGACGTGGCACCCATCTTCAGCATACACGCTCAAACTCTTCGCACTCAGCCGCACGCTGCAAGAACTGAATGTTTCAATACAGTACCGTGCGTGGGTGGCATGCAACTGAGGAGGCCAGAAAGTGCAACGTTAAGGCCAGACGCGTGAATGTGAACAGCTGCGTGTTGTGACTTGGTTGTCTGCAATGCGAGCACCATGCCAGCTGCACATGGCTCGAGCTACTTGCGCTGCCAGACGCTGCATTAGCTGCATAGCACGCCCGAGAGAAGGCGCACGGAGGCATGCTGTCGTAGTAATGTTGCCGTAGTGCGGCTTGTGGGTAGACACGGGCAGCTGAGCAGCTGTGGCACAGCGCAACGTTGGTTCAGGCATCTGGCACACAGCAGTGCTCGCTGGAGGAGTGGTTTGATCTGCTGGCAGGGATGGTGCTGCTGAGCAGAGGGAAATGGAGGGTGGGGGCGTGCCCTACGGCCATTGCAGCCACACCGCTTCTTCTCCTGCTGCTACTATGTGGCAGCGTGCCGGTAGCACCGGTAGTGGGCGGCGCTGTGCGCGATGGCTGGTGACAGCTGCCACTGCGACTGTTGCACCAGTGGCACTACAGCCCCAAGGCGCCTGCTGAAAGTGGTGATGCCTGAGCATGTCATCGTAGGCACCGTGCACGCACAAGTTCAGGCGGCATCAAATGCTTACAACAAAGCCACACATCCGTGGCAATGTACTGCTGTACTGTGCATAGCCATGGGGCTAAAGGACACTGGAAGTGTTTCGCTCTGCCTACATCTGTACATCACCATACATGCGTTCCACCCAAATGCATTGGTGCGTAGCACACATATGTAGAACACAGCAGGATGACGCCGGAGAGGCTGAGCTGGAGGCTGATGTCAAGCCCGAAACCACCTGCGGCTCCTAATGCGCTCGCAGCCGCTGCACAAAAAAGCCCATGGCAGATGTGTGCAAGGCAGGCAATGTGGCAGCCTTCCAACGTAAACGGTCCACCCTTGCAACTGTGCTGTGTCTTACGCAAAACAATGGAGGCCAGCACGGACGCGGACGCCCTGAACCTGGAATTGCTCAAGTTCATTATATCGGAGAATCTACCAATCAGTAAGCTGGAAAACCGGTTTCTGCGCGGAGTTTTTAAATCGTTTGACACACAGCTCCCGAGTCAGAAAGTGTTCCGCAACAGGCTGCTGGACAGGCTGTCGGAACAGGCCAGTGCGGTCGCAAAGGTCGAGTTTGAGAAGCTGGTAAGGGTGATAGGGTGGTGCAGTAGTGTTTCAACTCCGCAAACGGCGCCTGCCTGGTTTAATGCCACCATGAGGCATACATGAGGCATGAGCTATTGTGTTTCACCTGCAGGAGAAGAAAATCGGCGTTCAAGCGTTTACGGATGGCTGGAAGAGAAAGTATGCCAACAACGGTGCTCCGCTGGTGAACTTTGTCGTCGGCCTACCGAAAGATTCATTTTTCCTGGACTGCGAGGACACGAGTGGCGTCGCCAAGAACGCACAAGCCATTTTCGACCTGCATGTCAAATTTGCTGAGAGATGGTTAAAGGACCCCGCCAACAAGCTTCTGGGCTTTGTTGTTGACGGGGCCCCGGCCAACATAGCGGCGATGAGCAAGCTGACTGCCAAGTACCCGCGCTCGGTCAACCTCACTTGCCAGGCACACAGCCAGAACCTCATTCTGGAAGATTTGGCCAATTCAGCCCACGCATCTGGCGTATCCAAGGTCATGGCGGGCGCGCTCAAGGTAGCCCGGTTCTGGGGCGACAGCGGTGCCTTCCGCAGCGCCCTCAACGAGATGCATGAGAAGTACAACATCACCACCAAGACCATCTCTCAGCATCAGCCGCTACGCTGGGGTATCAAATACTCCATTATAAAGGACATCATCACCAACAAGCCTGCTCTATGTGCCCTGGTGGAGAGTGACCGGTGGGCTGACCTGAAGAAGAGCAGCCCCAATGCGTCCGCAGTGGGAGCGCTCGTGGCCTGTGGTGAGTACCGGCTGGTACCGGTTGCCATCTAGTGCCGTTGCTGCTACAGCTGTAACCAATGCAGCTGCTGATTCGTCTCCCACTGCACTGCTTGGGGTTAGTGCTTTGGTGCGTGTCGTTGGTGTACGCACATGAACGCTGCCCTGCTGGTCATCATCTTCATGGCTGCATGCAGCTTCATGGTGGGCGGAGATGGAGGCCGTGCGCTCGTTGCTGAAGCCAGTGGTCAGCGGCATTCACAGGCTCGAGGCTGACGAGCCGCTGCTGAGCACGGTGTTGCCGCTGTGGACGAGCCTGGTCGAGCATGCAGCGCAATGGTGCCGCGACAACAAGGCGCTCCAGGCGGGTGTGCTGAAGATTTTTACGGATCGAGCAGCCAAGCACTACCACCCGGCTATGGCAGCCGCATTCGCAGTGGATCCCAGCAACTTCGTCGTCCCCAATGACACGGAGCAACCGCCTCGCCTGCCTCTTTGCGAACTGACGAACGAGAGACGCGACCATGTTGCCAGTGTTGTGGCTCGTGTGGCGGGAGTCGAGGTCGACACGGTCAAGGAGGAGCTGGAGCGCATAGACAGGAACGAGTGGGCCCCAAGTATGGTGACGATTGCCAAGAAAGCGATGGCCACCAAAGCCGCACGTGACGCGCCTGACTACGACCTGCGGTGTAGCTTCTGGTCTGAGGCCGCCGCTGCGCCCCAGTACCCCAGTTTGGCGATCGCTGCCGTCCGCCTTCTGTCCCTGCATGCGACCACGGGTGCTGCCGAGCGCAACTGGTCGGTGTGGAACGAAGTGTTCACACCACAGCGCGCCTCGCTAAAGTTCGAAACGGCGAAAAGGATCATGCAGATCAAGACATACCTTGACAAGTGGGAGCGCTAGCAGTCGGTCACAGTGTGTGGTGTGTGTTGTGACAGTTGAGAAGCATGTCACTACAAGGTCTCATGCATGCGTCCAACGCTTACACATCTCCAAGATTCATGCATATCCATGCAATATTGGCGTTGGTGAAAGTTGAATCACTAGCCAACTTTATTTGTTTGCTGCCAGGCGCCGCATTAAGCCGTACACCGCAGCCGTTCGTGTGGGAATTTGCACTTAAACCTGCTCCTGGACCCATAGCAGGGTCATAACCCATGAGGCTGCAACAGCCCCCATCAGCCAGAACTGCATGCTGCATGCCTATACCTCTGAGCGCTTTGGTCCATTCAATGCGGCTACCTAGTGCGTTGTCGCTGCTTTTCCATCCCAGGAGTGTACCGTAAGTAATCCGCGCGGCGGGGCCTGGTGCGTGGTGGCCGGTTGCCGCAAGCAAAGTGCGCCATCTCTCAGATCGGCATTGCAACGTATGAAACTCAAGCCATCAATATGGTCTCAATAATAATAATGTTCAGGCTGCTGCACAGGAATTCAGGAGAGGGCGAGGGACGCGCCATGCATTGCCTATTTGCGTCCCTCGCCCTCTCAAATGCCGCTTCACGCAATAATGCCTCCTGTGAGCACTGCCCACTTCCATCCTTGTAGACTCTCTCCCGCTAGAGTCACGGTGCTTGATCGGGGGCGTGCACCTGCACCACACACAGTGTGGACAGATAACACCAGCAGATGCAGCAGCGCACTAACGCATGTTGCGGATGCCGTGCTATGCCGATAGCAGTTGCAACTGCACGCGCTTTCACGCAGCTACTACTATCAGACATGCATGCGGCAGTGGCTCGTACCGCCATCCACTGTTGGCAGGCACGTCAAAAACTCGTTAGGCTTTCATGAGTGGAGGTTTGGGTGTCGGGGACAATTGTGCCTGCCACATGTGCGACATGAGCTAACTGGTAGGTGTGTTATTGCACTCAAGTTGAGCATGTGGCCCTTATGCGTGGCCGATTTTGCAGACACTCTCAAGCGGTGTGAGATAACGATTGTAGCGGCCGCTTTCTGGCCGCTGCTGCTTCAATGATCGGCAGTCGCAGTGCGCCAGTGCAGGTCACCTGCAGTGCTTGTGTGAACGCACAGTTATGCATGGGTTTGCCTGGTGGTAAACCCACTTGCCCGTTCTTGTGTTGCGGTTGCCGCCCTTGATGGCCGCTTACTGCACCCACTGTTGGCCGTGCTGGACTGAGGAGATTAAGGGCTTGAGGCCATATGCCGCTGCTCTCACAGCTGGCCGGTTGGCAGCCTTTGGTAACTCATAACTGTCATGCCAGTAACATGCATGAGTAGCTGGTGAACAGATTAAACCCTTCATTCAATGCATTACACTTGTAGCGTGATTACGGCTGTGCGAGTCCTGGGCCCGGCTGGCCGTGTGCAGGGAACGCCATGGTCGTCGCGTTGTTGCACCTCGCCTGCCTCCCTAGCAACACGCGACGCCCAAGCAAGGTCGCTGTGTTGGTCGCGGTGTTGGTAGCGTTGGTGGTGGCGTGTGCATAGTGTGCATGCAAGCGCGCATGCTTGCCATGCCAGGTGGTGGGGATTGTACCCTTGCGCACCAAACATATCCAGACATCAATCCCTGACCTTGGATTACATATGCGCCAGTGTGCGCGCATGCGTGCACATGCACATTCCCAGAGCGCCTCCCGTGCTTTGTGCTATTTGTAACCCTCTCCGTCCAGCTGTGTTTGGTTTTGCCCACATGGAATGTCAAGTGTGTGCTTGTCAGGTTGCCATGTGCTCAAACGGCACGGCTGGTCGGAAGGTATCACTGACTAGTGAATTTGTGGATGTGCCGTGAATGTCAGCGTGGATGTACCAGCAAGTGTGTATTGGTGGGTGAGGGACGTATTAGACGTATGGCCTCGGACAAACCAAGGCGAGTGCATGGCAAGGCACACTCAGCAGTCAGCGGAGCGCATGTATAGGACTAGGCATGTGGCCTTGCGCCTGGCGCCCCAGTTGGCAGTTTGGCACCCTGACTCAAGGCAAGACCAGGGTGCGGCGAGCACATACAACGCATAGCGCAGACGGCACCACGTAGTGTAAGGCATGTGGCATGGCTCCTCCTGCATCAAGCACGTATGCTGGGCAAGAGCTATGCTTCATGCCCAGGCACGGCGGTGGTGTTCACAGGTGCATATGGGTGGCAGCACCTGCTGCTCAGTATGCCTGATTGTGTTGCACACCACCCACAGCCCACCAAGCGGGACGAAGGTGCACAACCCCAGCCGGCAGCGGACTACGGCATGAGCGCTGACTGCGCAAGCCATGCGATGCATTGATTGCGCGTCATGCCGATACTGCACGCTATGTAGGCAGCATTGTACGTGGCCACCTGCCCGTGGCCGTAAGTACATAACTTCAGCCCAGTGCTTTACTCGTGATACGCTTGCACTTGGCCTGTGCTGAAACGAACTTTGGACTCCTGCTGTTACCTTGCGTGGGTTACGCCAGCACGTATGTAGGTTTGATAACCAAACTCAATAATCGTTTGCTCATGAGCATGCAAGGTTAGTGACAACAGCGGTGGGGTGTGCTACGGTCTGGTGGTGAATGGCCACGAGTGCTTGGCAGCAGGAGCTGGTTTCCCAAGGGTCAACGCCGGACGTTGCAGCGGCATGCGTGGAGCTGTTTAAGACCCTTGGCGAGGTCAGAGCCTTTCCTTGAAGCCGTTGGTACAGCTCATACACATGGTAACTGCAGAAGTATCGTATACCAAACTCGTTTTGTGCAACCGCCTGCAGGCGCGTGCATACGTCGCACCGCCTCCAAAAGGTGGCAACGGGTTCAAGTCCGTATGGCAGGAGCACTATTCGTTGAAGTATCAACGGTAGGTGGTGTTTGCCCTCGTCCGCTACACAACCGCGACGCAGCAGTTGCAAGTGTCTCAGTTGCGACGTTTCCCCTGTGCATCAATATACAGGTTTTACTACATAAGCAATGAGGGTGGAGCAAGCACCTGGGACATACCCAAACCTGTAAGCTGTGGCTTACCACTGCACAGACCTGGCCCGTGTACCCTGTCATAGCTGAGCGTTCTGCATTTTGCACAGCCAGCTGCGCGCCAACATCCAAAGCAAACAGCGTTGACGGTATGGTCGTTGCTTTGCTTGTTGCAGCTTGTGTTGGCAGAGGTGATGCTGGACAGCAGCCTGTACCAGCTCGACCTTCGCTCGTGCATGGCAGCGGCGAAGGCGGTGCACGCGCTCATGGACACCAACTGGCACGAGGTAAGAGTCGGAGCTGGATGGCAGGAGCATGACCTGGCTGCGGACTGAGCGCATATCAAGTTACGAACACATCACATACGTTTCGTCTCAGTGCACGCATGGGAAGTGCGTGTGTGTGTGTGCACATCTGTGGGCATGTGCGTCTGCATGCGGCTGTTGGCGTGTATGTCCAGACCGATTGCGTCACGCGTTGTGTTGGCCTCCCGCATGCGTAACAGAGTGTGACTTGCGATGTGGCGTCACGCCGCTGTGGGGTACTAGGGCACGCGCTTGCAGTCAGTCAGTGATTCGGTAGCACGCAAGCAGGCAAGAGCTGCCACGCTGTTTGGCAGTGCCCGTTGCCTGGCGACCTAAAGCAGGCTGACCGTGCAAATATGAACAATACATACAGATATGCAGTGCATATGACGATCCGTATGCAACGCGTTTCTGCCTGTGTGTGTGCGCGTGTGTGTGTGTGCAGCCAGAGCTGCTGTGGGAGTGTGTGGCCATCCTGGCCAAGCTCGTGAGCAACGTCTCACAGTGCGGCAACACGCTCGAAAAATACAGGTGCGTGTGGTGCGGCGCCCGTGTACGTGCGTGCCCCCGTGCACATGTCATATGTGTGCGTAAACAGCATGTTACATATGTCCAGGGGGGATGGCTCGGTGAGGGGACGTTCAACCCACCACAAAGGGATGCAGTGTGGCAGTTCGTGCCACAAGCTGCTGCGGCGTTGTGGTGGAGTGCGCACCGACAGGGCTACGGGGCAAGGGGCAGGAGCCAAGGATTATGGCATCGAGCACCCGTGCATGCAGATGCTTGCATGTTACATGCAAAGCCGATGTGGCGGATATGAGCCCCTGCACCGGGCTGGTCGGACATCAGCACCGTACAGCAGAGTCCATGAATGCAAAAGCGATTGCCCATACGAGCAATCACCCTGTCCTGCTGCGGTACCGAGCTGACCTTCTGCAGTACCAAGCTTTACACCTCGTGACTCATGGCGTACTGCCAGCGCACTGCTGTGGATATAGTTTTATCCGTCCCTGCTGTGGACTCCATGCGATCGCTACCATTGGGCGCTGTTGTGGCACTGGCATGTGCGCTTGCACCTGTACAGAAGGAAATCCACCTCAATCATCAATTGAGGAGGCACTGAAATCCTGATTGGCAAGGCTGCATGTGTGCGTTTGTGCGCTGGTGGTGTGCGGCAGGGTCATCAAGACGGATAACGCCAAGATTCGTGCCAAGGTGCTGGCGGTGAGCGGCGCCACGGCGGTGCTGAGGGAGGCGGGCTTCACGCAGACGGACGCCGCCTTTACCTTCCCTGGACCACCACCAGCGCTGCCGCCACCCCAGAATCACGCCGCCAGCGACGCTAGCAGCAGCACCGGCGCCGCCAGCGGCGACGGGGGTGCACGGAGCGGCGGCGCCGACGCAGGTGTGAGCGGCGGCAGCGCCGGCAGCGGCAGTGGTGCGGAGGATGCGTTGCGGCGTGCACATGTGGTGGGCAGCAAGCTCAACCAGCTGGTGAGCGCGTGCATGGTTACAATTTACATCCCTCATCT
Source organism: Chlamydomonas asymmetrica (assembly GCA_001662385.1). NCBI lineage: Eukaryota > Viridiplantae > Chlorophyta > Chlorophyceae > Chlamydomonadales > Chlamydomonadaceae > Chlamydomonas > Chlamydomonas asymmetrica. The sequence continues at coordinate 31,103 of BDDA01000918.1, read as the reverse complement.
TATTCCCGGTCACAACTGGCAGCATGATCAGCTCACCGAGCCGTTGTGGCCGCAGTTGCGCTTTGGTGGGCAATTTCTGGCATGCCAAAGACGCTGCGCAGCGGTACGCATTGTTCCCGCAGTGGCGGCCGGTAAGGAGAGGGAAGTGCCATGCGTGGCAGCATTCGTATTCTGCAGCTTTCAGCGCTGCCAGCAGGGAAGGCTAGGCAAGTGAAGGGCCCTTCATGGCTTAGGTGGCTCGGAAGCCGGATGGCGAGATGCGGGTGGATTGACGCCGTTCCATGGCACGCACCTGAGCAGTTATAACGACATACCGTACGCACTAGGAGGATGCCTTAGGAGAAGCGTACGAGTACCTGAGTGAGTTGACCCTGAAGCTGACCGTGTGCAGCGCTGCTGCCGCTGCACGTGCTGCGCGGCCTGCAGCTTGACAAGAAGGGCTTCACGGGTAGCGCCACCACGTGCGACGACACCGCGACAACCTCAAGCTCCAAATGGTCCGGCACGCCAGGGTTCAGGTGGGCCTGCCGTCCCGTCCAGACATGTTCGTCTTGCCAGCGCTGCGTGTCCCTCATCATTGCGGCGAAACTGGCGGCGTTGAACGCAGCGGAGCATGCACAGTCGCACACAAAAGTACAACCTTTAGCGTTGACTGTAACCATGCCCCTGAATCGATCGTACACCCCAGCGCACACCCTTGCCTGTGTGCAATTGTGAGCGTAGGCATACGTGGATGAGCAGGGAGGGGGCCAATGCGCAAGCGTGGTGTGCGTGGTGTGTGTTGCGCAGGTACCAGCGGGAGATCTTTGAGTGCGGCGTGTGCGACGCGCCAATCAACGACGGCAGCGAGCGTCTGTTCACGCGCAGCCACGACG
>BDDA01000918.1:5612-21480 GCA_001662385.1 Chlamydomonas asymmetrica | reverse complement strand
TGTGTTGCATGGGGGTGCGGGGCGGCTGGGGGGGGGGGGGCCGGGAGACCAAGGGTACAATGGGGCATCAACATGCACGTTCGACAGTTTGCAGCGGATTGTTGCGACGCGCTGTGCACGAAAGGCTGTCACATGCGCACATGCTTCCCCCTCCGTTTGCTTGCCTGCTGTCAGGCGCTTCTGCTGGATGCGTTGGAGGCACAGCTGCCCTCGGCGCGCTCACAGGAGCTCGCCAACGTGCTGTGGAGCTGCTCCGTGCTGCAGGCGAGTGGGCGGGGCGGGGCGTTGAGCGGGGGTGCTTTTGAGCGGGTGCGACCACGGTGCGACTTGAAGGGAGGGGTGTGTTAAGGATTGCCATCCGTCCCATGAGGTAGTAATGCACATGCTGGTATGCGTGCTGTGTAGATACGGTAATTAAAGGCTGTAAGCTCAACGCTGAGGGAGAGGGCGTTCTTGGGGCTGTGGGGGATGAAAACTGCAACAGCGTGCTGTCAAGGATGTGTTGGGTGCTGTGTTGCGCTGTTGCTGTGTTGTGCACTGCAGATGGAGCTGCCGCAGCCATGGCTAGATGCGTACTGCAGCGCGTGCGTTGCGCAGATGCAGACGTTCAACGCCAAGGACCTCTCTCAGGTGAGGCCGGCCACACGCGTGTACGTGAATGCACGCGCGCATGGAATGCGCCTAGCCGCTACAATGTCTTCAGGCTGGTCCTCGCCAGGCATGCAGCGCTTGCCTTCCAGCAGGCAATTGCGTACCTGTGCCTTGCGCTGGGTTAGGCGCGAATCGCAACAATTGTACCGATCACCATCGTGATTTGTGTTGTAGTTATCGTCCATTGCTGCTGCTGGCATTTCGTGACAGCTTCAGGCCCAAAAGTGACCACAACGGACAGGCCGCTTATCATGCCAGTAGCTGTCACACTGAAGAACCATTGCCTGCTGTCCGTGTTACCGTGCGGCCGCAGACGTTTTACGCGGTCGCACGGGGCAACTACACGCTGTCGCGAGAGTGGCTGCCAGCGGCGCTGCTTGAGGTGGAGAAGGTGAGAACGGATTAGCACCTTTGGGCAGTAGACGCGTGTGGTATACACGACACCATCTGACCGTCACACGCACATACATCGTTGCAGTGCGCGCCGTCCCTGCGCAACACGCAAGAACCGCAACACACAATCCACTCAGGCTGGTCACTGAATGCCCAAAGAAGGCCCTAAATGCGCCCTCACAGCGGGCATCACGGCCAGCTTGACAGGCAACGTGTGTGTGCGTCCATTTGTGCGCTCACGCCTGTGCGCCTGGCTGCTTGTGCGTGCACGCCCGCAGGTGGTTTCCATGTGCAACGCGCAGGACTTGTCGAACCTGGCGTGGGCGTTGGTGCAGCTGCGGGTGGCGCCGGCGGTGCGCCTCTGTGAGCTGGTCGGGGAACGCCTGGTAGCGCTGGCGGACGCGTGTGCGCCCCAGCACCTGGCCATCGGCATCTGGGCGCTGGGCAAGTGGGGAGCCAGGTGCGTGGGGTGAAGAACGACGGGGTCAGGGGTTAGGGGGGTCACTTCAATCACGGGGTCCAGCGGGCGGGGGTGTAGGCGTCTGGGCATGACGGGACGGCGAGCGGAACGCCAAGGTTTGGTTGTGCGGCAGGGCGCATCGGCAGCGTGTACTCGCAACGTAGTCACCTTTGGGCGCAATCAGTACAGCCTCTATCCTGACGCATCTGCACACTGCATGGTCCCACGGGAATCGTACCTGACAGACTAAGGGTGGCTAGTAACCCACGCTAGTCGTCTAGTACCCCTACGGAATCACTTATGTGCCCTAGCACCGGTACTAAGCACAGGCCCAGCGCCCCTAAGGAAACTAGCCCTAACAGATACCACCCGGATCCGCACGCGCATGCACGCAGGCTGCCGGCGCGCTCCTGCACCGCGGTGGAGCACGCTACGTTCCGCAAGCTGCCGGCGTTTGCGCCGTGCGAGCTGGGCGCGCTGCTGTGGGGCATGGCGGCGATGGGCCACCGCCCCTCCCCGGACTGGCTGGAGGACTATTGCAACCAGGTGGTAGCCAAGGCCGGAGGCTTCACCAGCCAGGTGAGCGGCTTTCGCCCTGCAACCGACCGACGCTGCCTGCTTGCACATCCTGTCTGCTGCTGGCTTTGCGGCTTACAACCCAAAATTACAGCGACGGAAATCACCCAGAATTACTCAGCCAAAGCCCAAAACGGGTCGCGCAAACTGTGGTTACGCAGTCCGTTTGCAGATCTAGCATAGGCGTGCAGCTATGGAAACCGCTGGGCCAAAACGGGTGGCGCACACTTTGGTTACCGTAGTCCCTTCACAGACATGAGTGCAGGTGTGCGTAGACTTTGCTGACAATGCAGCGGTGCCCTTTCTCCTCTGGTGCTGCATGCCACCCACAGGACTGGACGGTGGTGGTGCTCTCACTGTCACGCCTCTGTGAGCTCTCCGGCCTGCCACAACAGGTGAGGCCGCGCCGCCTCACGCGTTTGTATGTTTCTCTTTTGTTGAGAGCCTTGTGCGGTCGGGGCCGCCTGCCCGAGACCCAAGCATGTTTGTCGGGGGCACGTGCCACATGCTTGCAGTATCGCCTTGTAGAAAAAGAGTATGGGCACGTTGCAGAAACAGCTTCCATGGGTCGCTGTGTTTGCGATGGAGGCTGTCTGCTTGGTGTGCTGCTCCGCCGCAGATGGACGGCCTGGTGGCCATGCTGGCGACACGCCTGCACCGCCTGCCGCCGCCCGTGCTCACCTCCCTTGCATACGCCTGCGCGACGCTGCACCAGGGCGTGCTCTCGCACCGCCTGCTGCAGCGCTGCCTGGCCAGCGCGCTCGCGCGCTCAAAAGACGCCGCGGGCGATAGCAGCAGCAGGGCTGACGGCGCGTACCACGCCAGCAGCGGCGCCAGCGCCAGCGCTGGCACTAGCGGTGGTACCAGCTCCAGCCTTGCGGGTGCTACGCCCAGGGTGCATTATGATGCAGCAGACTTGGCGCTCCCCCGCCCGCCACGCAGCCAATACCCGCACAAAGCGGACAGCGACGCTGGCATGACGCATGCGCCTGTTGCCGTGACAGAGGCGGCGGCGGGGAGCGCCAGCGTGGCGGCGGTGCAGCGGGGCCGCGAGGGGCTTTCGCGCTTCACCCCCAGCGAGCTAAGCGCACTGCTGTGGGCCGCCGCCCGCCTGGGCGTGACTCCCGACGCGACCTTCCAGGCTGCGTTCTTCGACCTGACCTTGCCGATGCTGGAAGCCCCCTCCTCATCCTCGCTGAGTCAGCATCCCCCAGCTGAGTCAGCATCCCCATTGTCCACACCGCTATCAGCAGCAGGGCCGGGTGTGGAGCCGAGCCACCTGGCGTGCTTTGTGTGGAGTGTCGCGAAGCTGCGACTGGCGGCGCCCACGGAGTGGCTGCACGCGTGCGTGGCCGCGCTGCCTGCTGCGGTGCCGTTGATGAGCCCCCCCGAGGCGTATGCCTGCGCCTGGGCGCTGGCAGCGCTGCGCCACGCGCCGACGCCTGCGCTGCTGGCGGCGCTGACGGCGAGGGTGGCGGCGGTCGCGCAGCCGCCTCAGGACCCGCAGCAGCAGCAGCAGCACGTCGGAGCCACTAGGGCCGGCAGCGAGCCTGGCAGCAGCAGCGGCAGCAGCGCTGGCGTCAGGCCGATATACGTGCGGCATAAAAAGACGACGATGGCACGCCTGCGCATCAACATGCTCAGGGCACAGCCTCCGTCGCCTGCCGCTGCGCCAGCGCCCTGACCCGTCCGGTTGGGACCGGTTCCGGAGCCAAGCCCCGCACTCCATTACCACAGCCACCACCCCAACAGCACTGCTGCATCAGCAAGGCAGTCCTGCCTGGAGTAAACCTCACTCCGCCCTCAGGCGTGGGGCGGCCCACAAGCGCCCCTCCTGAGGTGTCGGTGCTGTTCAGCCGCCACTGGTGTATGCATGCACTGGCGCAGGCACGCTGCCAGGGTGTGTCTAGTATGGCACGAGCGCTAGCGCGAGTGGCGCCTGCATGGAGGCCTGCCCACAAGTCCGCGGCCTAAGGCAGCGGCGCACTGGCAGCCCGGGCCTGACGTGTGTTGTCGGCCAGGCTCTGATATGCCTGTCCTTGTGCTCCCCAGCATGAAGGACTGTCTGCGGCCCGATCGGGGACGGGACTCTACCAGTTCTGACATCAATTGGATGAGAGCTACGGGGGTAAAAGCTGGGTAAACACTGAACAGCTATAGCTACAATGGACCAGACGGTGTGCATTTCCATGACATTATACATACATTTGTGGCCGCCATTCAATTGCTCTCCCTTGTCCTCTACTAGAGTAATGGCCTGCGGGCAGCTGGATGTGAAGCCGATCAACCACGCCCGCTGCATCAAGCGCTTCGTCATGGCCTTGGCAGCACAGCCTGTTAGGCCGGTGCTCGTATTGCAAGCGATCAAGCGGACGGCAGCAAGCAGCCAGCAAGCCACCGCGTGCGTCCCAGCGGCGCGAACGCGACCGGAACATTCACCTCCACCTACCGCACAGAAGCCCTTGCACTGGGATCGGCAACCAAGTGTTTCGTCTGCATCAAATCGCCCGCTCGACGTGATTTGATCGAATGCCTGTTACGATTACGCGTCCCGCACCATTTCCATTGTTGTTCCTCGCTCATTGTTTCATGCGAGGCGGAGCGTAGGAGAGGCGCGCACCGCTTTTGCATCGCAGGTGGCCAACACTTGACCTACTGACATGCACGTGCACATGACAGACACTATTAAGTGATTGACCTGACAGTGTCAACCGCTGCCTACTGCATTGCCGAGTCCGAGTCCTGACTGCCTGGTTTGAAGTCGAGTTATCTACCGCCGTCGCGTGCGCCATGCGCGGCGTGAGAGGCGTGTGTGTTTGCCCTGGCTGAGGGCATGAGTGCACCGTTGGAGTGTATCAGTGTTAGTATGTTCCGGTGTGCCGCTCATCCTGATACCATATGAACGGAGGGCGTGCTGATTATTTACAACTGCGGTTGGCTAGCGCCGCGTGTTTGTGTTTGCCGAAGTTAACTTGACATCCTCTACAGCTTCCACGATGGAGCCCGCGCCTGTGCTGGCGCTTGTGCTGGTGTGGTGGTCGGAGTGATGACGGAGTGCTATCCGTCCAGGGGGGAGCTCTGGGCGTAGGTGCAGGGGGCCCGTGGTGCGCGCCGCATTGTGTCCGGTGGTAGTAGTGGGCTTGCACTTCTTGTGCCTCCCACAAAAAGGCAGACCCCAAGCGCTCTCGGCATGCCGTTGTGCCTGCATCTGCGCTGCATGCATGCTGGATTGCCGTCCAATCGCTGACAGGCCTGTCATTGTACCATTATTATTACGACCTGGTTTTAGGCTACAGGTTGCAAACATGCTGCTCCGAGCATGCCGAGTCCAGCATGAACATTCAGCGAATACACTTTTGTATGTGTGGTCAAAATTTTCGATATCGGTTCTTTTTCCGCCACAGCTGCTGCTGTGCCGAGCTGACCCACAGCCCCACATGTAACCTTGCCTCCTCGCTTCGATACTCCATGTCAGCGTTTCCCTAACCTCGGCGCTTCAGCATGGATGGTGCCAGCCACCCTACATGCTGGAAACGTAAGCCACCACTGTGACAGCAGGTCGGCGGAGCCTCTGGCGAGGCTGGCTGATGCACAGCGCCCCCCTCCCGCTGACAGCAGGCTGGACGGCGCTGCCACCCCTCATGCGCAATCATGCCGCGCCGGTGCTGCACTGGGTCAACGTTACATCCATGACCACGATTGCGTGCGCGGGTGAGGGCCAGCCGCACGACTGCCTTACCAAATGCGCCCGACTGTGCCGGCTGAGTGTCAGAAAGCGTTCGCGTGGGGCCATGCAGTGTGCATATGCGTATGAGACTATGCGTAGGGATACTATACTATCGACTGCGCCAGCTGTGTGTATACTTGCGATGGTGCCAGGTGCAGCCGCTGCCGAGGTTTTACAGTTGCATATGACATCGGAATGCACCACTGGGACAGCAGCTTTTATCAGCCTTGCCACTCGTGCGGCGGCATGCACCATGCTGACCACGCCACGACGTGTCCCCATGCAATGCCACATCCGATTGGTTGTGCACGCAATCGATCGCATACCTAGCCAGCAATTACTTTATTCAAGCGCCGTCCATGCGACAAGAGCAAGCATTTGCAAGCGCAGGCAGATTACTTAGCGCCAACGACGCTCTGCGCCGATAGTTCCTCACCCCATCAGATGTAATGGTATGTACTAACTGTAATGGTATGTACTAACTGCAGCGCGCAGATGCATGTGCCCTGCATCCAGCCTGCATCCCCACCAGATGTATGTACCAGTCAGGCAGCATCAGTCATGTAATCCTGATTGCTCATCGCATGCACATGCGCAATGCACGCTTACAGGTCTCGAAAGGCTAGTATTCAAGACGTGATGCATAACTTAACGCCACCGAGTTTCAGTTGTTGTACTGCTTGTTGTTGCACATGGTCTGGCGCTCGAGGGTCACGCTATCCGCCATCTGCAAGCAGCGTTGGTACACACAATCACTGAATCAGTCAGCATGCATCAGGCGCAGCGTCAGACGCTCACGGCTTCCTCTGGACCATCCGTGAACCACTAAGTAGAGCATGCGCGTGCCAGCCGCTGCAATGACGCCCAGCTGCAAGCAGAGTAGTTGGGCGCCAGAGAAGCGTGTGCATTCTGGCAGGATGCTTTCACCCTGCTCAGCTCGTGCAGGTCTGCTGTGCTGTGCGCGCATGCTTCATAACTGCATAATATCATACGCGTGTCATCCTCAAGAGCGGCAAACTGGTGACAAGCCCAGGACAAGCCCAGGCAGTGGAGAGTGGCGCCAAGGCGCTCCCAGCAGGTGACCGGCAACTTTGGTGATTACGGATTTACGGTATTAGTGAATGATGAAGTACTAGCCCACTGGTACAGCTCCCGTAATTTCCCTCCCCCCATAAACACACCCTCGACACCAAACTGGCTTTCCGGCAGCGCCTTGTGTGTCGTGCTTGCACCCACCTGCTTCTCGCCGTCGATGTTGCGGTACCACGCAAACTTGGCGGTGGTGTCGCTGACCAGCTCCAGGATAGCATGACCGAAGCTGGGGTCGCGCCACGCTGACCAGATGGGCTGGCTGCTCTGGCAGAAACCCACGGGGTTGGCGCTAGCCAGGTTCTCGGTGGTATTGAGCAGCACCAGGGGGGCGCCGCCCTTGACGCTGCTAGCCGGCTGCCAGGTGATGGTGGGGCAGCCCGGGGCGTGCGCCTGGCGCTGGTAGCTCGGGCCCCTGTAGCACGTGGGGCAGGCGAGGGAGCAAGAACATTAGCCATGGCAGTGCAATTATCCACAAGCCTGCATGCAGCTGTACTGCCTGCTTGAGGGGGTGGATGTTGGGTGCCAGCACAGGCCACTGGTAGCCTCCAGTCATTCAATTGCCTACGCTGGCAAGAGCAACGCCGCCTCTGTTACACAATGACCCTATGACAGGTCATCCTGGGGTCAATGGCGTGGCGTGTATGCGGCTGTGGCCATCCCAACTCACCAGCCGCTGGGGTTGACGACCTGCAGCTGGTTGGGGGTGAGGCCGTCGGTCTTCAGGCCCTCGCAGTACGTCTTGTTGGTCTTGGGGTCGATCTCTGCAATACATCCACAAGCGGTACATCATGCAGCAGCATACCGGCAGTGATCTGTATGAATTCACACACATGGGGCCTCTGCGGCGCCTGGCTCATGCCAAGTGTCATCGTCGATTATGTTCATGCGGTGATTTATGTTCGCGCTACATAGGCGCTTGCGCGCGCATGCTCAATGCTGTGTATGCCGCATGCATGTGTTAAGAACGCCGGGCGCATATGCCACATGCCGACATGCGCACGCACATGCTTGGGTTCTCACCGTCCACGAAGTTGCGGTAGGGGCCCTCGACGTTGCCGCCATCGCCAATGGTGATGTACATGGGGCCGCACGTGTTGGGCTGCAGAGAGGGGCAAGGGCAAGGAAGCAGTAGGTACAACACAGCTACCATTCATGTGCAGTTGTGCACCGAAGCGTACAGTGCTACTCAAGGCAGGCAAACTGTAAAATAAATTGGGGCTTGTCGTCGCCTTGTTACCCCCTCGTGCACATCCCCATGTCCTCCGCCCCTCGCGCCGCGCCCCATAGGATATGTCAGTGCTATCGGCAGGTTTTCACACCAGCAACGCAACGACCTCAAGCCGGGCCACATCCGACAGGCAACCCAGGCCAACAGACGTGCTATCCGGGGTACGCATATGTACCACAAATGCACGCTGCATAAGTTATATACCGTGTGTTAGTGTGTACATGGCATAACTACAGGAAACAGCAGCAGGCGTGTGCAACATGCTATGCATGCCATATTGCCATGGGTTTCATCTCACCTTGTACTTGTACATGGGGTGTGCTGCATGCCAGCATGACTCATGGCTGATGATTAGTCATCATGGCCTGCCCAGCCCCGCTCACCTTGTACTTGTAGATGGGGTGCGTGCGCTCGTACGCGTGCACGTGGCCGTTGATCACCAGGTCCTGCGACAAGGCGAGGCAGAGGCAGAGGCAGAGGCAGCACAACGGGTGGGGGCAGGGTGGAGGGCGCCACGGTGAACAGTATGGGCGTCCACAGGAGGATCCCATTACGATCGGCATTCACAGCTCGTTGATATGGTACAGCGGGAAGCAACAACTCAAAGCACAATACTTGGGCACTAAACCATCCGCTACTGGCCTGCGGGTCGAGCGCATGTCAAGTCCATCAATCCATACATCCACCTAGGGATCATGCATGCATGCATGCAGGGGTGTGGTGTCCACCACTCCACCATGACTCCAGGAAGGGTGGAGGGATGCACCATGAGGACCCTTGTGGGGCAGCTGCTCACAGCCCGCCCTGATGCCAATACCGTACTGCAATCCATCATGCAGTACCCATGCATACGGTACATGCTGCGCTGATACGTTGGTGGGGTACACAATTCGTGCCGTGTACAAAAAGGGCGTTGCAGGGACCTCCTGTTGTTGGACCCCTCACCAAACACCGCACCAAACACCACACCAAGCACCACACGCCTGTTAGCCCATCATTGCAGCAACGACCGCACGCTGTGTACGTGAGGCAAGGTCATGACTCATAGGGTGGGACGCAAGCACGTGCACGTCAGCAGCCGCGGCCAAGCGCCGCATGCGCACACACCACACCCTTGCCCCCACCCTTGCCCCTACCCTCCCCGGGCGAGCCGTACTCACCACTCCATTCTCAAAGAACATGTCCTCGTAGGTGCTCATGAAGCAGTCCATCTCCTTGTAGTGGGTGAGGTAGGTGTGGTAGGGGGGAGCGTGCACGCTAACGATCAGCCAGGGCGCGTGCTTGCGATCCACCTGTGCAGCGGCAGAGCGGCGACGGCGGCAGCAGCGGTAGCAGCAGCGGCAGACTCAAAACATTTCAAGGGCGCAACAAGCTGAGGCTGCGGCGCAGGGTGGGCGGGCATAACAAGGTGGCAAGGCTGAGACTGAGCCTCGCGTTTTGCCGTGTTGAGTACTTATGACAAGGGAGGGGAGAGGGCACCGAGGAAAGGGCGGGGCGGGGTAATGTCAAGGTCATCCTGCCAAACCCGCCTGCGGGTCTGCTGGCACATGTACTGCATGCTGCCTGACACGTTGCTGATCATAACTTCAAACACGCATGTCGGCATGTGTGCATGGCCAGTCCAATCAAGCCAATATGCTTGGCCAATCACACATGCTCGGCGGCCATGCTTGCTGCTCCATGCGCCAACACCGGTGTGTCACTCACATGCTTGAAGGCACTGACAGCCCACTCGTACTGCGGTGATCCAGGCTGGAAGGGGATGTAGTTGTTCAGCACAATCAGGCGGATGGGTCCGACGGTGGTCTCGTAGTACAGGTTGTTGTTGATCGTCCCGAAGGCGGATCGGATGCCGGGCACGGGGTAGCGCGCTGACGAGGACTGGAAGGGGTAGTTGGTGGGGTAAGAGAAGGAGAAGGTCGTGTAGTTGACGACCGCGTTGATGTCCGCCGTCTCCAGCTCGTGGTTGCCATAGCAGGGCAGGAAGGGCACAGACTCCAGGAGGGGCTCCCAGAGGCGCATGAACGAGTCCCAGCGGCTGCCATGCAAACGCAATCGCAGCGACCAAACGATTACAATGTGCAACACCCCACACACCCCGAACCTACATTGGCCATGCGACATCAGACTTCGACAGAAGCCGCAGGTCTTTCAAAGTCACGCACAAGATGCTGCTTGTTCGCTTGGAAGCCTCCTTGGATACAAGCACAAACAGGTCCAACCTCCCTTGCCGTCCAGTTCACGCATCTTCTCATGCCCTGCGCCCTGCCTGCGCCCTGCCTGCACCCCGTCAGGGGACTGGGGATATAATGAAGGCCCCGCTGCCACTCCTTGCACCAGAGCCTTCCTGTGCTCTCCACCCCCTGGTTTCCCCATTCACCGCCCTTTCCCCTTTCCCCCTCGATTGGCCCTCATTTGTCAGTGACTCACTGCTGATTGGTTCCGGAGGTGAGGAAGGGAATGCCAGCAAAGTCGGCCGGGCCATGATCGTCCGCATAGGAGAAGTCTGCGGGGGGGAAGACAAGCTGTGTATCATCGTGCATGGGAAACGAAAGCATTCAGTATGTGAGCTCTCAATGGGAGTTGCTGTGTGGCTTACTCTTGAGACGCGTGCACATGCGCAAGCGGCCGGGCAAGCAGGCCAGGCAGGTTAGCCTTCCCGGCCATTTCATGCGGCAGGATATGCAGCAGCGCCCTCTCAATCGTGTACCAGCATGACACTGCCGTACGTCCCCTGCATCATCTCCTGAGTTGCACATGCGATGAGTCACGGGCCCAATAAGTGTTAGCCAAGTCCCCACCCGGAAACAGCAAACCAATGATGCATTCATGACATGTATCATTTATGGTATACCATTGTCGTACATATTGTTGAATCTTTGGAAGGCATTCCACGCATAGCAAACGTACAGCTGGCAGGCAACACTCGGTATGTGCGCTTCGTGGGCCCATACGGTACGGGCCCCAAACAGCGAGCGGGCCTCAAACTCGTCGCTCCGAAATGCCCCGTGCGCTTGAATTGTACCATTACGGTACAGCAGTTAGTTGCAGCCCTCACCGCCCGCGAAGATGACCATCTGCGGCTTGTTGGAGATGAGGTGGTCACGCGTGATTGAGGAGTTCATGGTCTGGCCAATGTCGGCGATCAGGCCGATGCGCAGCGGGTACGTGTGGGCCGGGCGCTTGTTGGTGTGCGACCTGCGTGGCACCTCAGGCGTCAGGCTTACTGGGGGTGTACAGTCACATGCAAGGACAGCAGCGGTGCCTTTGCGTGTAACCGTTCCCGCCCCCCCCACAAAATAAAAAGGAACGTGTGGGGGTTGCTCGGTGCCTGATCGCGCACCGCAGGGCGTGTACAGCAGGGAGGGGCTTCAAATGTAGGGCGGTGCACACGCGCATGGCATGGTAAGGCACAGCACGGCGCGTGCGGCGCTGGCTCAGCGGTACATGGCCAGGGGAAGATGTTGGTGTACATGTATCAATGTATGTGAATGCTGCTGCCAGGCCCTGCAATCAAACAGTGAATGTGGCCACTGATGCAGGAGTGGCAGATCAAAGCGAACTGTGAGTAGGTATGCTGGTTATGGAGCAGGGGAGGGGGGGCCGCGGGCGCGGGGAGGGGGGTGCATGCGGGCGGCGGCGCACTCACGGGGAAGGGAGGGTCCTGAAGCCAACCTCCTTGCTCCACGCGCCGTTAGCCCACACGCTGTAGAAGTACACGGTCTTTGCCTTGAGACCGCTGACCACCACATGGCTCAAGTAGGGGGACAGGTAGCTGCAGCAGCAGCACACACATGCAGCATGTACGGGCATGCAGGTGAGGCATCAGGGCTATGCCCATTAGGAGAGCACAGGGTGGAGGGCAGTCGCGTTTGCTGGTCGGATGGAGCATGAAGAGAAACGTGATTCTATGGGGAGTGTGAGCAGTGAGGGCGGTACAAGTCTGTGTATTGGATTCGCATCGGGAGTCGGTCAGCGGGGCTTGATGGAAGGCAGCAGAAAAATCCTGCCAAAAGATCACACATACTCACAACTGGCACCCAACTGCAGCACCTTTCACACGTCCCGGGCCTGCCAACAGCTTGACTGCGGCAGCAGGAAGCCACCGCTTGGGTGACTGCGGCAGATCGATGCACATGCAATGCCACGTCCATGCGCATTCTCGCAGCCCGCACGCACATACATCAGGATCGCAGATGCATGGCCTGGGGGCTGGGCAATGCATGGCTCCCTCCACACTCTGGGCATGTCAATGCATCGCCAAGCCCGTTGCGCATGCACGCATCTGCCGGTGGTGCGCTTGTGACCCCGTCGTCCTCCTGTGTACCGCTTCCCCTGACCTTCCAGAGTGCCAGTTCCTCGCATGCATGCATCTCGCCTCACGCACCTGAGGTTCTGGTAGCCGCTGAAGGCCAGGTACTCACGCTTGTACAGGATGACCGGCCCGCTGAACACCACCGCTTTGTCGCCCACGCTGCACGCGCGCCCCGTGTGGCACTCCTCACCGCCTGCATGTGCATGCATCAATGCATGTGTAAATGCATGCGTCGATGCATCCATAAAACTCGATGCGTGTGAGTATCCACACGAGGAGCTGTGGTGCATGCGAGCATGCATGCATGCATTCATGGGTGCGTGTGTTAGGGTTGGTTGCTGCCTTGGGGCCATGCAGTACGACTCCCGTGGGGCCGTGCCATGTGCATACGCGTGAGGATATAAACTGCACCTGACCATGGCGGTGTGCATGCGTGCGTGCATAGGTGTGTGTAGGAAGGAAGGCAGTCTCAGTGGCGATACCATATGTCAATATGTGTACACCACTCCTGACACCACCCCTGGAGTCCTGTACCCAGGATCCTCAACCGTGTAGGAGTCCATGCAGGCTCATCAGGTTGCTCGATTCCTCAGGCAATGCTGGCGTTTGATCGGCTACTTACCACCCGGAGAAGGCGTGGGGCGCGCAAGCCACACCAAGCACACCGTCTTACGCTCGCATGCGTGCAATGTACACCACTAACACAGGCATGGCCCAGCCCACCCACGCACCACGCATTGCGGCGCCCCGCTTGGAGGCTATCGAAATCTTGGCCATCATGCCGGAGGTGTCTGTACTGAGCGTGTCGGGCATGCCGACCTTGGAGTCCCCGGATGCCCTGCACAATGAGGCACGCAAGCGGACTTGCAGAGACGCTATTGTGGCCGCTGCTGTGGCTGGGTGCACTCAATCAAATGCATGCGCTAGAACCAGCGGTGTGCACGCCACTGTAACGGATGGCGTCCGTGCGAAACCAAAGCTCCACCAAAAATGTGCCAACAGCACACTGCAACTCCGTTCGGGATGGCTACGTTCATCGATGCCATCCGTGCACGGCGCCAGGCTCCACCCATCGGCAGTCAGATGGTCAGTGTGCATGTCAGCGTGTTGGTTTCGTTTAATCATGTCGACTGTGCATAACGCAAGGGCCCTTCCACAAGGGCCATCAGACACTTGAGTGAATCTCTTGCACATGGGCTGGTTTGATCAGATGCTGCACCCATCTGTTCGCTGCAGCCATAGACCCTGCAGTCTGTCCTTGGACATTTGAGCAGCTTCCCAACAAGGGCTTCAGTACGTTGCGGGTTGCTCACGCACCAGGAGAACAAGTACACTCCATCATCAGTGTAGGGAGTAATGTGGAAGCCCCAGGGACTGCCGTCTATAGGATAGGCGATTTGTGGGGAGCCCCAAGGGAGCTCATCATTGCCCAGTGCGCGTGTGCCCTGATTGTGGCAGGCGGCGTATGAGCCAACCACGCTGACATTACACGGCGTCGTGGTGTGCTGGTAGGCAGCCTCTCCAACCTGAAGCACATATCATAAACAGTACCCTTGCATAACGTTACCCTTGCATAACGTTCGGTTACAGGCAGGCTGGCTGGCGAAAGTGCTACACTCAGCTTGTCAGACTGCAGTGTGCAGCAGTGGTCAAAGGCTTGCCCTTCACTGCAAGCTAGGCAGTACCGTATGCGCGAGCCTACTGTTTGTAGCATTTCAAGCAAAGTGTGTGGTTGCACTCTGCTACTGGTGCTGGCATCAGAGCCGCCGAAGGCCTCCAATTCCAAGCAACATGCCAGGTGTGCCACCGTACACGTATGCGCACACAGGCCATGCAACAAACACACAGGTTTCTCCCAACGCTACGAATCTTGCGTCGTTGCCCAAGGATTGCACCCTGGTTCACCTCGGAGATCAGCAGCCTGGCCTGGTTCTCAGCTCCAACGGCGACTGGCCGAGCGTTGCACAGGAGCACTGACGCAGCAAGCAGCAACACCACTGTTGGCACAAGAGTGTGAGCCAGGCTGTTTGCGTGTGTAGCCATCTTAAAGCGCCTCAGTTCCATCAATCACTTTGAGGTTAGGGTCGCTTATGCGTGGTTTTCATAGTAAGCGCGCGTAAACAGTATATACCTTTGCGTACTTTCCATATGTGAATACCTATTCACAGGAAGCTTCACCTCACAGTGATACCAGCATAGTAACACTGAAGCTGCCAACCTATGTTGTTGACCAGCGCACAGGCCGGCCTCTCGAGCCTTCCACTGGCGGCAGGTGTGGCATTTGGGTGTCAGGCAAATTTCCGGTGGGCGGTCAGACACCCGAGTACTTGACCGCCGGTTTCACCAGCAGTCACACAAACAAGGACCCAGTTGCCTCTCACAAGCTCTGTAAACTGCATTTTTGTCACTCTCGAATCAGCACAGCCTCGTGTTTGGTAACCTGCCAGGCAATGATGCACATGTTGGGTGCAAGCAAGCGCCAAGAAGCCCCTCGACTGCTGCCAAGAAGTGCCAACACCGCCACCGGTGCTTACGCTGGGCACAATACTGCGCTGAGCGGCGCAGCGCATCATCCTCGATGAGCACACGGATCCGAGGCATCGGACCAAACTGAAATTACAACTCGCGAGCTCCCGTTGTCCCACGCATCACAGCCCCTTGCTTGAAATGTTGTGAAATGCGTGTGCATGGCTGAATACCAGCGGGCGTGCATCGTCCAGGCGGCAAGCAGGGAGGATTGTTGCAGCCCATCAACCTATCAAGCCTCTACGGACGCATTCGGCAACGACACGCATGGCTCAGTCGGCGCATTCAGGCTGCATGAGCGTGTCAAGTGCATACGCACACGTTGCTAGCAAACAGCACAAATACTCATCCTCCAGCCTGCCAAGACAGGTCCAGAATCCAGAAAGTGGGGGGCAAGGCACTAGGGCTAGCTGGCATCAGCGGCAGTTCGCATGGCGGCGCAGAAGAAAGCAGCGATGTATGCATCCGGGGTAACATCCGCATACAGGTGCATGCATGGCGGCAAGTAGCTACGGTCCTAAATGGTTGAGTTCATATCACTTGGCCAATCAGGCCTTTTGTGGACGGTCTTGCATGGCAAGCGGCAATCACAATTCATAGAATCAGGCAGGAGGCGGAGCTGCTACTAACCCTACCTACCACTAGTGCACATACAATGACTGAGATTACTGAGATTCATCGCTAGCTGATGCGGTGCTCATTCGAGTGGGGGAGTGCTGGGGTTGGTGTCATGCACGCAGGGGTGGGAGCGGGAGATGACAGCGGCCGCACCGCCGGAGCAACACACGCGGAAGTTACCCAGCTAGGGTGCCTGTCATGGTGGCTTCACAGGCCGCCATGTGCAGCACACAACCGCACTGGGATCACCGGAGCCCGGCGCTTCATTCACAAAGGCGCAAG
>BDDA01000917.1:0-23012 GCA_001662385.1 Chlamydomonas asymmetrica | reverse complement strand
GGGGATCGCCGTATGCCAACACACACATGTGCATGTCGCACAAGGTAAGGTCGAGGGAGGGAGGCGGCTTGCTTGCGGGGAGTCTGGGAGGCAATTGCATTTTGGGCAGCCCGTTGCACGCGTGTGTATCAAAAGCGGTTACTCCCGTGAGGCTGCAGTGTCCATGTGCGTAAAGATAAAGACTGCTCCTGACGATGGCAAGAGGTGTCAGGGCTGATGTGGCTGCTGCTGCAAAACGAATAACGGTCTGACGGTCTCAAGATGGCTGTATGCGCTTAACCGCACTCTGTCAGTGCCTCAGTGTAAAAGCATCAGATGGTCGAGCGGCTCTGAATCTAACGCTGAGCCCTCAACGTTGGTGGAGGCTGCAGGGCAACCCAGCCTAAGCGTGCATGGGATGTTTACGCAATTACGCCCCATGTGATGTGCGTAATGTGTACCAAGAGGCTGTAGCCAGGTCCCCCGTTGCAAACCAGCTGAGGCGAGGTGTTGCGCTCTGCGGAGGTGCAGTCATGCAGGTGTGCGCGGGTATGGCACAGGTTGTTGCGTGGCTGCACAAGTACAGCCAAAGCTTGCGCGCAATTCTTTGTGCACCATTCCCCAGCACTCTCCATCACATGAAGCACACGCAAATGCACACAAGAGACGAGCCACAGCAAATACAAAGCTGTCCGAAGAGTTGCAGCATGCGGCGGCGCCGCTGTGAAGCATCATGCGTTACCTGCAAGCCACAACGTGCGTGCGTGGGCCCCCACGGAGCCGTCGGGTACAGCTGGCGCGATGCACGACTGCGGGGCGAACCGGGGCGCACCGCAACCCCAACAAGAGGGGTGTGCTTCATAGCTGTAAAGGGTGCGCCCGAGCGGCACGCAAGAAAGGGCAGGAGAGCCAGGCACGCGAGAATGCCCAGCATGACAGACAGGCGGACATGCAACGCCATGCAATCGGATGAGGAAGCAGGTCGGGCGCGTGCATGCGGTGCCAAGGTGCATCACGCATGTGCCTCCATGGTGGCCTCCCGCGCGTCCCTAGCTAGCTAGCGCCCCTGGCCTGCTGCCTGGCCAGGTGATGGTGGCCGGTGTGTGCAGGCGTACAGCGAGGCGCACAGCAAGTCCTAGCGCTAGCAAGGCGCTTGCTGCATCGGGCCCCCATAGCAGCTGGCAACAAGCCGTCAATGCAGCGGCTGGCGGCAGCGGCAAAGCTCTCGGGGGTACGTGCTGCTGTTGGCGCCGACACAGTGCAGATGGGTTGCCATGCCAGTATTGGTGACGTTAGCGAACAGCATGCTAGCTCAGTGTGGATGCCTGCTGAGATGTATGGGCTGGTCGAGCTGGTTTACAGGGCAGGCGAATGCCGCTGGGCTGCGTGGCATGTGCATTGCTGCGGTCTGTGCGTGCAGGGCGGGTAGGCGTGTAGGACCTGGGGAGCGTTGCGGTGTGGAAGCATGGCCGGAACACCGGTGGTGCTGTTGCTGCCGAAGGTGTCTGGCACCACCACCCGGGCAGAGTGAGTGCCCGCATACCAGGTAGGGCGATGTAGGAGTGAGTGCCCATCGACATGGGTTTTCGAGGCTTGTGAGGTTTCGGCAACGACAGCCCGTGAGCATTGCACCCGTGCAGCGGCCCGTTGGGTATGCAATCCTCATAACATCTGTAAGGGTCCCGGCATAGGTTGTTGGGCTTTGCAGGCTGCCAGCATGGCATCCACAAGCGTCTGGAGGGCACAGGCACTGAGCTGCAGACGCGCAGGCCTTTCTGATCAGTGGCAATGCGCTTGGTCTGCAGTGGCAAGCCGGTTGGCGAGCATGGCTTGTGGAGATATTGACAGTATCGCCGTCCAGTGTAGCTGAAGGGGATGGAAGCAGTGGCTGCGGTAGTGGTGCATTAGGGGCGGGGTGGGGGTGGGGGGGTGTAGAGAGAACCAGAGGGAGGAAGAGGCGAGGGTGTGGGCATGGGCGAGGGGCAAACAGAGACGGTCACCGACTGTGGCAGGAGCTTGGGGAATGCCAATACGTGACAGCAGGCGGTGTCGGTGAGTGCGCTGTATGCCAACATATGTTGCCCCAGCAGAGCAAGAACGCCACACGCCGAAAACGCCACACACCAGAGTAAAACCCTCGACGGGTATCAAAATTGCACCTATGGAATTTACCATGGTGCTCCTAAACACCGTGGTGACACCCCGAGTCATTCCAACTTGAAATTTCGGAAAAGTGAAAGCAAACGCGCGAACACATGTTCCAACGTTGTTAACAGGCCCTTAATATTCAAGACTTTATGACTTCTTCTAATCCTGCCATGTCCTATCTGGTTGTGCGACGTGCCACTTGTTGGGCTTTCCAGCGAATGGACTGTGGACTGCCGTACAGGCGGGCAGGGTGAGGGTAGCTCACCAGCCCATCTTTGCTGTTTAAATTCAGTGCATGGGCCAAGTGGAGCAGGCCGGCCTCTCAATTGAGTTGGACAAGGTTGGTAGTGACCGTTCCTCCTCTGTTGCCACGTCGTTGACCTACCTGTGCTTGCTGACAGTCTGCGCCACCTGCTGGTGTTTGTTGCTCCACAGGCTTGGCTCTATCCTGGAGATGTCCTGTCAGGCATTTGTTCGGTCCCTGGGGGCACTATTGCGTTAACGTTGACGGTCAGTGAATGTCACGCTTGCTGACGCGCACTCCTGATCGCAATGTGTTGATGGGCTGAGGCGCTATGCTGTCAGACGTGTGCCTCTCTTGCTCCGCAGTTTGAATGCGTGGAACGTGTGAGCGGTGTGTCAGCATTTGGCCACGAAGTCACAGACGAGGAGACCGTGCTCAAGGTATGGTGCATTTGTTCAGAGCTGGCCTTGCTGTCACCAGAGTCTTTGGTGCACTCTTCCTGACTTGCTGGAAGCCCTGCTGACACCAACAGGAACCGATACCACTGGCGTTCCGACCGTGCCATGCGCCTGAGACCGTGCGCGTCGCATTCCAACTGCCACGACTGTTGCCCAGCTACCAGCGCAATGAGCGTGTCAAGCTCAAGCACCGTTATGCATATGGCTGCGACGAGGAGGTGTCTGCGAGGTACTATTGCCTTACCCTGTTTGTTTGTGCAGCAAGCCGTTCACGTGTGTTTACAGAGGCGGGCTGAGCGTGCACTGCTGCGTCGCTTGCAAGCTGTCTTGCTTGCTGCCTGTTTCTTGTTTCTTGTTGCAGCATCAAGTACTACGTGCGAGCCAGGGCGAAGGTCCAGGGTCAGGCCAGGGAGCTTGAGGGCAGTGCTGACGTGGAGGTGATCAGCACCGTTCTGGTGCCGCCGCCGAGGGAGCCTTCGCCCCGCCTGGTGGAGGCCAGCCTGCCCTTTGGCGCACGCGCAGGGTGGTATGACTGCTTCGAAATCATGTGCTGCTTGTGCTGCTGCAACACCGCTGTGGAGGACCTGTCACACATACGCCTGCGCGTGACGGCATCACCATCCAGCACCGTGATTGACGTGGACCAGGCCGGCACGGCTGAGCTGGAGGTGGAGGTGAGGCAGCACAGCAGGCACAGCGAGTGTTGCACCTGTGGTTGACCGCACCATTCACAAGGTTTCGCAAGTGTGCATGATGTGGATGCCTGGTAGATGTTGGACTCAAACTTTTGAGTTTGGGGTTGGGCAGGCCAGGGAGGTGAGTAACGGAGCGAGACCACTCGAGGCCTCCTGCACACAACGACCTGTGTCACACTTGTATGTGGCGCATCCTGAAAGGGCATGGGCATGCACCCATGCATGCAATGCTTGGGTGGAAGAATGGGGGGTGGCAAGTCTGCCAGCTGGATGTGTGCTAAGTGTTGCACCCGTCACCTGCTGAGCACGTGGAGCTGTGGTTGGCTGGATCTGCAAGCTGCCCTGCATCATGCCACACCCCTGGGCCAAACGATAGCACTGCACCCACGAGTCGTGATCAACCAAGCACAAACCATTGAACGCTCCCTGCGGCATGCCACAACCACCCTGTGGCTAAACACCATACCAAACGTGAAGACCCAAGCCCATTCCGAAAACAAAACCCAGCCAGTCCCTACCGCTTGTGTGTGTGCACTTGCGCCTGCATGCGCGTCGATGTGCAGCTGCCCGAGCGGTCTGCATGCTGGCATTGTAACTTTCCCTCGGTGTGGCCACGCTGAGTGAGTTGCCCCTCTCATCTGCATCCTGATGCCTGTGCAGGTTGTCAACAACAGCCACCACACGCTGACATCGCTCAGCACGTACCTGCACGAGGTGTGCGCGGTGAGGGGCACGCACAGCAGGCCTGGCCCGGGGCTGGCCAGCACAAGCCAGCACAGCAGCGGCACGAGGCAATCATCATCGCCGCCAGCCTCAGTCCAGCCCTCTTCGTCCATGTCAGCTTCAACTCTGGCGGCCGCTAGGCGCTCCTCCACCTCAGCGCCGCCTGCTCCCGCTGCAGGCGGCCCGCTGGTGCCTCAGGCGGGCGGAGTGGTGCGGCCAGCAGGAGCGCACCAGCTGGCGCCAGACGTGCCAGGGGATTCACCGTTATTGTTATCAGGCGCAGGAGCACCGGCTGCAGCTGCTGGCCATCCACACCGCCAAAGTGCACTCATGCCGTCTCCGCGCCCAACGCCCACGTCACTGCCACCGTTGCCAGTACCGTTGCTGCCACCGAAACTCACGACCATACCCTCATTTTCATCTCCAATGCATGCTACGGCAGCACCAAGTGCAGCAGGCAATGCTGCATTCACCTCGACACTCGCGCCTACACACGCCAGCGGCAGCAGAGCAGTGGCGGAAGCTGTGGAGGAGCCTACTGCACCTGCGCCTGACGCAGCACAGCAGGCCCAGCCAAGTGCGTCCATGACGCGCTTGACCCAGCAGGCCCCTGCACCCCTCGTCCTGCCGCAACCACCAGCATGCCCAGCGGATGAAGCCGTCACGCCAACCACACCGAGCGTCACTGAAAACAGCTCGACGCCTGCAGCAGCAGCAGCAGCACCACCACCACCCGCAGCATCATCGGGGGCAGGGACGGCGGCGGTTGTGGCGGTGGCAGCGTCCGGACCTGCATCAGGAGCTGCATCAGGAGCTGTGTCAGGAGCTGCGCCTGGGCGCCGCGCAGCTGCTCCTGCCGCACCAGCGGGTGCCGCATCACCCACGTCCTCGCCCTTGGCTGCGTCACTGGCATCTGCACCCTCCTTCTCTTCAAACCAAGGCCGCCAGCCAGCGTCCCCCTCCAAGCCGGCTGCAAGGGACCCCAACATGTGGTACTATGTGATGAGCGGCCTGCCACGCCTGCCGGGCTGCACCAATAAGGTACCACTTAACATACAGCCGGGTGGTCGTGAGACGGTGAAGCTTACCGTTAAGATGCCGGCGCTGGCCAGCCTGACGCGCATGACCTTCCCCTTCCAGAGCAAGCGCATCATGGTGGGCTATGAGTGGGTGGTGCGCGTGGCGCGCCGCGGAGAGCAGAATGCCCGCCTGAGCGATGGCGTCTTCAAGCAGACCGTCACGCTGCCTGCGCTGCTGTACAGCGCGTCCCACCTGCAGCGCCTCAGGCGGTGGCGCGAGGAGCTGCGCATCGCCCGCCTGCGCGCCGCACAGCAGCAGCAGCAGCAGGAGGGCGACCAGGACCAGGCGGCCAAGCAGCAGCAGCCGCAGCGTGAAGGGAGTGGGGATGCATCTGCAGTGTGGAATTCCGCCAACAGCAGCAGGCAGCCAAGCGGCAGCGGTGATGCTATCAACACCATTGCGGGCGCTGTCAGCAGCAACGGAGGCATCGGCCGCATGCGTGCTCCCAGCGCATCGGGGAGCGTTGCAGCGGCAAGCATCTCCTCTGCCGCCTCAGCCACCAACAGCACCGCCTTTGGCCGCATCAGCACCAGCGGCTTTGGCCGTGCTAGCGGCAGCGGCATCGCCAGCCGCATCTCTGGCGGTGCATCGGTGAAGCGCCATCAGTCAATGGTGGTGCCATATGACGCGGTGGGCACGGGTCCCACCTCCGCCCCGCCGGGCGGACTGGTCAGCAGCGCAAGCGCCGCCCTCAGCAGCGCTGCACCCATGCCGTCGTCCCTGCAGCAATCGCGCCCGTCCCAGCGCATGCTGACCATCCCCTCGCCCTCGCCCTCGAGTGTCAGCACGCCGTCGCCTCTGCCAACCGTGCACAGCGCATCTATCAGCAGTGCGCCTGTTAGTATCAACGGCACCACCATCATGAACCCGACCTTCTCGCGTGTCTCGGCCCCGCTGCAGCAGCAGCGCAAGCCGACCATCCAGCCTCCACCAGCTGTATCCACACAGCATGCCGCCACCATTCCGTCAGTGACCCTCCTTCCTTCTTTTCGAGGTCCACAGGCGGTACTAGGTTCCGTATCCACTGCATCACCACCAGTGCGTACAGCCTCAGCAGCAGTGCCTCACTTGCATGATGGCTTGATGCCATCTGGGGCGACCGAGATGACAGAGGTGGCCGCAGGGCTTAATGCAGAAGGGGCAGCGGGAGCAACAGGAGGAGCACTACGGCACGTAACCGCTATGATGGCGGCTGGTGCGGAAGGTCCGGAGGATGCTAGGGTGGTTGACGATGGTGGTGGCTCGGGTGCGGCTGCTGATACCGTAGTCGTGTCAGACCGCGCATCACCCAACCAAATAAGCCTTACTGTTCATGCTGGAGGGCATGCGTAAAGCTGCCAATATCGCTGCTGCTGATGGCTCCAAGCGATGATGGCCTACCTATGAGGCCTGACAAGGAGTGTGGGTGTGTGGGTGTGTGGGTGTGTGGGTGGTGGGTGATCAACGTGTTTTACTTGCATTTGCAAAGGGACTGACTGCGGTTCATTCAAGGGCTTTCTAGACTGTGATGCAAACTCCTTAAATTGGAATGCGAATAATTGATATCACGGTTGGATGTTGATGACGCCTACCGTCCTATACGGCAGCGCCTGTGGCTGTGTCCGCCCCAATGACCATGGCTTTTGTGTTTGCGAGGTTGCGTTTGAGTACACTTTGGTGTGCCCAATCCTCCTCAGCTGGGGTTGTTGTGCTTGTGATGCCCATCGGTGGGCATTGACGCAGTGGGAAGACACGCCTGCAGTCATGACTCTGAAGCAGGTGATGCACCAGGTGAGCTGCACCTGACCTGAGCCCGGTGATGGCCACGGCGGTTACACTGCACTGCCCATGACCATACCGGCATCCTATACCGTATGCCTGTGCACTCCCTGACCGGCGAGCGTAACACACCCAGGCTCAAGCCTGTGTTGCGTTGTGCGTCAGTTGCACTGGCATATGCTTGTAAGCGCTTCCATGGTAGGCCTGCACGATCGTCTTGCATGCACCATGCAATGCCATGCATAGCAGCAGCAATGTCTGATGAGTATCAACCTCCGCCTGCACACTTTGGCTGTGTAGTACGGCAGCCTGATGCCACCTGCACTTGTGTGCCTGTGGTTCCATAGCTGAATGCCTGGAAGAGTCATGCCTGCCAGTGCTCAATTGCTCACAGTTGACCTGACCACGTGCATAGCGGCGAAGCTGGTTGCAAGAGATGGTCTGTACATCGGAACCCACAACCCTGCCCTTTCCACCTCCAGCGCATCAGCCAGTCTGCCACAACATAGTGTGTAGCTGTGACCAGTAAAGTCGAGGCTCGCGACGCGAACCAGGTCGTGTTGAGGATGGCCACATGAAGCGCAGCACCACATGAACATCGGCAAGGAGCCCGTGTTCGTGTCCAACAAGCTGCGCCTTTTCGTGCGACCAAAGCCCTGGACCGGAGCTGTCTCGCAGTATCATTACACCTGATCAGGCGTACCTCCAGGATACGCTCCATGACATTTGATGGTGTTCTCTCGGCTTGCCAGCCAAAGGACAAAGTGAATCCGCGCCGCATGGGTCGCACAGCGCGGTATGGGAGTGGATGGAAGCGCATGTGGCAGGCACCTGTCAGTGTGACATCCAGGCAGGGACAAACGTGACTGGGGACAAACTGATGAGTGCTGAGACCGTAATCTCGTGCCTGAATGCGGAAGGCTGTGTGCACATGGGCATCACAGCCTTCCGCAGCATGCACTCATCCCATGCATGCGGTGCCTCCTGTCACGTCCAATCACCATCAGTCCCCTCACCTAACCCAGGCACTGACTTGCTGCCTCATTTACCTGTTGCGTGGCAATTTTGTTGTATCACACCCTGCGGCGCGGAGGCAGACCAGTCGACTACCCCAGGACATTTCATCGCACTACGAGCCATATACCCCCGTGCGTTCCCTTCTCAGGTACCTCAACTGATTCTCAGTGAGGACTGCAGCACTCGACAGCTCAGCTGCGCCAGCCAGCTTCCCTGACTGCTCCTGCACCTGAAACAGTTCAGCGGTTGCCACATCGGAGGTTGCAGAAGCATGGACACCAACAGGCTTGACATACAGCTGGACAAGGTAAGCGTCCTAGCTCTCCAACTTCGCTCTGGCAGTTCTTCTACTTGCAACAACACAGCCTTCCAGCTTGAGCCCACATGTTGTTGCTTGGTGTCAACCTCCAAGCACAGGAAGCTTTACATGCGGGAAGGACCCTTACTGGTACCTGCTCAACAAGCAGCAATGTAGTTGAGCTGGAGATCATGGTGAGAAGGTTGCTCGTCCTTCTGCTTGTGTTGTTCGCACACAAGGTGCTCACAAACTAGGGAAACGCACGGGCACGGCCTACCCAAGTTCCCAGTCAGGAAAACTGCTGAGCCCACGATTGCCTGTTCACGTTGCGTACAACCAGCTGGAGTGTGAGGAGGCAACGAGCTGGTTATGGGTGGACGAAGGCTCCGCAACGCAGGGCGGTGCGCCCCGTGCGCCTGAGACACTCTCGCACCAGGAGACCGTGATGCAGGTGAGGACGATCTTCGACGCTCTGCCCCAGCAATTTTCAGTAACCAAATGTTGCGGTGCCCCTTACCTGAACAGCAGCTGAATTAACCTTTTCTGTGCTCGAGAAAACTCGTGTGTGCACCTGGCGCAGCTTCCGCTCAGTTTTGTCTTCACAAAGCGCAGCCCGTCTGCTCAACGCATACCTTTCAGCTTAGAACTGCCTCCCACACTGCCGCCCAGCTACCACACCAAGCAGCACCGGGACGTGCACACGACAGCGATGAGCGCATCGTGAGTCTGGTTGGGCGGAGCGGCTCGCTGAAATCCTGCTGGGCGACGTATTGTGACAAAGCAATGGATTTGGTGCACACATGCACATGCACATGCACATGCACAGTTGGCAGTTTGTGGTTGTGATGACATGGTGACGCACATGCTGCCACTCTTGCACTACCCGTCAATGCCGTTCTGCGCAGCATTCAGTACCGGCTCAAAGCTGTGGCACGCATGTACAGCACCAACGGCGCGACCGATGCCAATACAAACCATGTGCAGCTGCTGAGTGTGATGACAGTGGTGCCTGTCGAAGTGCTCAGCAGCATGACAGTCAGCGACACTGCTCAGGTGATTGCAGCGCTCAGCCCAGAGCCAGAGCAGGAGCGCTCCAAGACCGCTCTTGGTGGCAGCAGCAGCAAGCTTCAGCGCGTAGAGGCTGCCCTGCGCTTCGGCGGTCTCCATCCTTGCCATGCGTGCTGCTTGGCATGCGTAATTGGCCTGGGTGTCGGTGCTGGATGCCTGTGCGTGCTACGTCTGGTGGGGGCGGCCGCACCTCGAGAGGACGAGCCGGTTGACCAGGGGCCCCACCTGCTGGTCAGCGTCACTGTGCCAGCAGCTGCTGGTGGGGTCATTGATGTTGACATGCCATGCGCTGTTGAGCTCACGGTGCAGGTAAGCGAGGCATGGCCTGTTCCTGTGCATGTTAGCGTGGATGCGTTAGTGTGTGACACATTCACTGTATGTGCAGAAGCATGCGGGGTTCATGTGAGAGCGTGCTTGTGTTAATCCTGTAAGGCATGCACGCATGTGGTCTATGTGTTCAACGGTTTTGAGTTTTGACCGTTGCCTGCCTGATGTCGGCTGGATGCCTGCACAATCAAGGCGCAGCAGCCGCACCGAGCCACCGAATGCCATCCGGATGTCACAATGATTCACTTGACCCTTGCCTGACGCACCACGGGATGTACTATCGATGAGTTGACGCTGGCATCCACTCGCACAAGGGTGTGCCGGGTACGGAGAGGTTGTTGCGCACACGGGAATGTGCAAGAGTCCAACGTTACCAATGCTCAGCATCTTCCTGCGTGCTCTGCGACCGCACTGGATTCGCCAACCGCAGGTGGTGAACCGCAGCCGGAGCCGCCTCACGTGCGTCAAGGCATGGCTTCATGAGGTGTGCAGTGTGCGACTGCCAGGCGCGCCTCACGCGGACAAGCAGCCCGTCCAGATGCTGCATCAGAACATGACAGCACTGCCGCCCCTCCCTACATGCCCTGTGATCAGGGCATGCACCGACATTCCGCCTGGTACCACGCAAGACGTCAAGCTGACGACCTTGCTGACACCGCTGGCAGCGCAGGCTGCGGTAGCAATGGAACGAGCGAGCAAGACCAGCGCAGCAGCATTTGTGCTCCCTTTCACCGGTCAAAACGTTTCTGTGCGTCACGAGTGGGTGGTGGAGGTCGGGGCTGAGCCTGAGGCCAGCCACACAGGCAGGTATTACCAGAAGCGCGTGACGGTGCCGGTCGTCTTATACAGCAGCAGGCAGATGGCGCTCCTGCAACGGCCGACATCTCTGCAGCCACCCAAGCAACAATTCATCGCCATGCCCGCAACAGCTGTAGCTCTCGGAGCTGGCCCCACGGATGTGCCTCGCACCAGTGTGGTGACCTGCTTACCACAGATCGGGAGCGCACTTGCTCAGATTGATAAGTCAGCCCCTACAAGCGTTGAAGGTTCTGTGGTCGATCACCACTTTCACGCTGGTATGCCCACCGGTCCTGGTGCTGGCGGGGCGGGAGCAGTACAAGGGGTGCAGCGCGCTGCAGCTGCTGAGGACGAGGGGGAGGGCGTGGCACTCCTGCAGGGTATGGGTAGGAAGGCATGACAGTCCCGGCCGCCTGAGCGAACGAACAAGGCCGCCGCCGGCGCTGCTGCTGCTGCTGCTGCTGCTGCTCATGTGGTATTCAGTGGTTGCAGGGCCAGACAGGCAGAGACTGCAAACAAGAGCACCAAGCTTGCATGTTTGTGTACACCTCCCTGCAAGCAATCACGTGAGCGATGAATGTATACGGTAGAGTCACTACTAGGACAAAGCTATGTTTATGCTATGTTCATGTGGATTCTGTGATCAGTGCCCATGCTTCCAGCTGCAGTTTTGCATGCAACTGCAGCTGCATCGTTGTCTGCAAGCATTGGTTGATGCTGTGAGGTGGTTAGGATAGGTGCTCAAGCACTGCTGCAATGTCTGGCCGGCCGGCCAGCATGCTTGCATGGGAGCTCAGCACCTTGTGCTGGCTGCTCTTCTACAAGGTCAGCAGGGCAATCTGGTGCGCCAAGTGCCTCCTTTGTTTGGGGTCTCGGGCACTGTCTGCGCCTCCACCGGTCTATCCTGTCCGCGATGGTCACACACACGCACACCTGGCCTTGTAACGCACCATATGCGGGTGCATCCATCCATCGTGATTCCCTCTCGTCCCTTCTGCCTCGCCTCTGCTGGTTGCTCTGGTCCCGTGGTCCTCGAGCGCCATTTTTTTTTTTTTTTTTTCGTGGTGAGGAAGCTTGCATGTGGGCGCCCCCTGCTCCATCCGCCACAGCTGCACTAAACCACACCGGGACAGTGACAAGCCATGTATACGCAACCTCCTACTTTCTAGATTTTACGCGGTGTGTGCCATGCGCGATGTGTAGTTCGATGAACTTGAGACGTAGGCTTATGCTAGCTTGTGCGCTGCGGGCGCCTGAAAATGGCGCTTTCTTTTTTGCTTGCCGCTGCCTCCGTTTGGTACAGCGAGGCACAACGTGCAGTGGCATGCTGTGCGATGTTGTCGCATGTGGAGCGGGGGGCCCTCACAAGGTGGTAGCTTGTATGGTCTGGTGAACTGAGTCAGGTTGCCCTGCATGTTATCCCGATTGGTGAGGAAACTGCGGCTGTGTGACGACTGCAGGGGCGCAGACACCTTTGCGTGAAGGCACAAAGGTTGAAGCCATGCTCATATGACAGTTGAACCGCAAGTGCGCTACTCATTTGGATGAAACTTCCTGTTACTTGACGTTGCAGGAGCTTGCGCTGCTCCGCGTAGCCCGCGCTGCTGGCAACGCGCTGGCAGTCAGACCAGTGGATGGGCAGGGTTTGAAGGGCGCAAGCGAGGAAGCACAGCAGGAAAATCTGTTATGCTATGGAAGTTTTGCGAGGTTGATGGAATTTTGTGTCATCCCGGAGCTAGCTCTGGCCAATAGCCGCGCAGGTTGCACACACCTTGCACCGGTGTGCACACCGTGCATGAACATACGGGGCAAACCACAGGCTGACTGAGCCTCAGGCCACTGCACATCAGTCGAGACTGACGAGGCATGACAACAGTCGAATGTGATGAGCTTTGCTTTGGTTGCGATTGTCACAGCTACCTTCAACCTTCTTTGCGTCTGGTACGCCTCGAGGGTACGGTGGCCGGTACCAGTGCGGTGTGATGGACCTGGCCACACTCTGCTGTAAAAATATACTATCAGGCTTTCCACTTATAGCATGATAAGAGACCATGCAGGAGCCCCGTTGCTGACTTTGCTTGCACGTTTCAGCACGACTGACCAGTATGAGGGCGCCACTCCGCTCAATGTGCAGTTCGTGCGCACTCGTCATGGCGGTCCTGCTGCTGGCAAAGACAGCTGACGCTCACGGAGGCATGTCTATGGCAAGTCCTAGCTCCAGTAGTGTTCAACAACTGAGCCCATCATTCTGCCTCGTCAGTCCGGCCACACCGCTGTGCTCAATCGCAACGGCAGCCCTCACGAGCATTTGCTCATCAGCCAGTGAAGCTGCGGCCTGCTCGCTGGCATCACGTTGCACCGAGTCATGGCTGTCAGGCAAAGGTGAGGTGTATGTTGCATGTCTGGCTACACTTGTGCGTGTCTGCCCGGCTGGGCACGGTTCACACTTGGAAGGTCCAAGAACCTACCTGCTACGGTGTTTATTTTCGCAGGGGTGTCCATGGTAGACACAGACCCAAACAGCTTGGTATGTGACCCTCTCAACTTGCTTGCTACGGTGTGCACCTTGGATACGGGGTCGGGTGCGAGTGCGCAAGCGGGTTGCTTGGAATTCAAAAGCGCGTGCGCCGAAGCTCCGTTGCAGCAGCAGCTCTGTGATGCAGCACACGGTCTGTCATACCTGCCTACAACTGGCTCGCTTGTGCCGCTGGTAAGCTTTCGTAAGCTTTCTGCGCCCGCTCTGCTCTCAAAAAGCCAGGGTAATATTACGTGCGGGTAAACATTATCCTGCTCCTTTACTGCTGACGGTTGCTGTAAAAATTGGACCAGGTGCAAGGCATTTGCAGTGGAGACCAAGCGGAAAGCGAGCCTTGTTCCCAGTGTGACTGGACCGGTGGCAACCTCACAGGTGGGCATGCTGAGCAATTGTTTGAGCTTACCTTCAGTTTGGGTGTGGGTGTCATACAACTGAAAGTCCTGTGTGTGCAAACAGGCTGCGATGTTTTGGGCAACTACTCACGGCTGTGCCAAAAGAACAGCACGCAACTCCAATGTGCGCCGTGGTATACCATGTGCGGTGCCAGGCCCTCGTTGACGTTGTGCATGGTAAGACCTTCAGCTCAGGGACGCACTGACCACAGCCCTCAATAGTCAAAGATATTCTGGAACGGTCTGGCGGACGGCTCGTCATATCGCACCCGGGTGCCTGCTGGCCCGCCAATAATCCGCCAATGGCCCGCCAAGACACCTGCGTACATTTTGGGCTACCGACGCCTATCTGCAGGTTTCACCGACCTCATCTGTGAACGTTTTTGATTCGCTATTCAATGCATCTTGCTTCGATGTATGCGCTGCTAAATGCTGCTGCGCAGATGTCGTCAACTGACGTGGCTGGGAGCAGCATGGACATGGCATTTGCAAATGCACTGGGCTTCACGCTCCTCTTCAATGTGAGAAGTTGCCCCTCAACTCCAGCTCGAGACCACGCACACCCGGCTGGACGCAGCCGATGCCTGTCCGCATATGCACACTGCATGGCCCCACAACAATCGGTCTGAACACACCCGGGCGGCAGCATGACTGACTTGTAAGTACCTGCTGTACCTGCTTCCTAGTAACGCCATGAACCTCATCGTTCATTCGTGGAATGCAGGGTTGGGTGCCTGAGACCAGCGGCCAACTTTGTGGCGCATTCTTTGCGGCTTTCTTCTTGGCGCTGGCCTACGAGCTGCTGCTGGTAGGTATGGTGGGAGGCGTTGCGCTAATCATCAACCTCCCCGCCATGCTGCGCCATGCATGTGGGTGTGAGGGGTGCGGCATGTGCGTGCAGCAAGGTTGAACTGCTTAAGCTGTGCCTAGGCGAATGATCCGCGCAACGGCACAGCCTCTGCTAATAATATGCTTGCCGCCAGTACAAGTGGTGTAGTCCACCCAAGTTGAGGTCACACCGGTGCACACACCCCATGCTGGGCCCTGTGCTTGCCTGCTGTTCGTGTTCATGTCAGTGTTTTAGAGTTATTGCATTCCGTGGGGCCATGCAGCGTGCTTCCCGTCGGGCCGTGCAGTGTGTATGCGTGTGACGACAGAAACATGTCAGTGTGTGGTTAGGCATCAAGGCCCGCGCATGAAATGTAGTGTGTAACACGCGTGCCTTCGGTGTGAATGCAGGCCACCGTGGCACGTATGGAGGTTCAGTGGCATGCAGCCCGCAAGGACGACGCTGACAGGATCGAGTCCGCGCTGAAGCCCCCTACGCAGCGCTTTCCGTGGAATGAAGTGAGCAAACGTTGCTGTATTGCTACAGCGCATGTGTTTCCCTTGCTACTGCACTTCAACCACCAGTGCAGTCAGAATATGCTCTGAATTTCTTCATTGCAATCTTTGCACATATGATTGCCTTCATACGCACTGCATGTGCATGGTCCTTCATGACATCTCCGCGGCGGCAATACTGGCAAGCGTGCATGTTGTTGGATGTACGGACTGCACAAATGCGGCCATCGCACAGCCACACTATTGCTTATAACTACACATGCAGGCGTGTCTGTTCCTCCCTTGGACATATGCTGAAGTGGCCAGGTCAGTGTACGCGGTGAACAAGCAGTTGTCTGACGCTTTGTTACTGTATGGTTACGTGTGTGCTGTGCAGCGGGCAAGCAACAAGCAAGTGACCAATTCTGTGGCTGGGCGCACATGCGCATTGCGACATGGTGTCCTCGTTGTGCAGGATGCTATTTCGCTTCGTCACGGCAGCTCTTGGCTATCTGTTGATGGTGGCAGTCATGTCACTTAACGTGACCATCTTCTTTGGCGTCGTGACAGGCATCGCAATTGGCACCCTCTTATTCCACAGGCGAGTGTGTGTAAATGAATGCTTGGGCGGTGCACTGACGCATGACCTTGCATGAATCCATCCTGCCTTGTGTCTGCACGAGGGTGCGCCATAGCATGCGAGGCATCACGAATACCTTGCAGACCGACCTCGCCGGTGACACACCAGACCGTGCATACAGTAGCTGACGGCCTGGTGTAGCTGGCCAGCGACATTGGTGCCCTCACCGTCGTTGTGAGAGCGCAACGTCAATGGCCCACTCCTGGTGCACATGCGCCTGTTTACAGTGATGCCTGGCAGAGATGCCGCTAAGTGCCTGTAGCGAGCACAATGTGCCTGCCGCTGCTGTGCCTGGTGCGTTTTGTAGGATAATTGTGGCCAAATCAGTGCCCGTCGCCTGCGCATACGTGCAGCCGCGCACGCAGCCACTGGCGGCCCTCATCACTTCTGGCAGAGCATCTCTTGTCACAACATGGCTGCTGCGCTGCTTTGAGGTCACCACAGCGGTGCTCGCCCTCGTGTTTGCGCTGCGGGTACGTAACTGCTGGCTGAACACCATACGCCTTGACATGATTGGCTCGCTTGATTGCTGTGGTACTTGTTGGGGGTCTATAGAAATAGCCATTCGGCCTTGTGGCTGCCAGAGTGCCACAAGATATAGATATCCATCCCTGACCTTTCCTCATTCCGGGTGGATGGATGTCTTTGGATAGACGGGCATTGCGCCAGCAATGTGACTGGACGTAACAGGTCACGGCCGTCACGCTGTCCAAACACACCCATACACACACCCAGCATGTTACGGACATGCACATGGCTGGCTAAATGCTGCTGGTCTGCAGCCAGTACACCATCCTTTTGCCCTGAAGTGCACCAGGCATCCATGTAAGCCATGTTGCTCATCATGCTGCCACTGTCGGGACAAGCTTCTGGTAGCGACCTCCTGTACCTGAATCTCATGCATTTTTGTGGCCACCGTGCTGTTGTGGCGTTCCCTCTGACGGGCACAGGATCATGAAGGGGTCCCTCGCTTTGGCAGGATCCTGGACACAAGCGAGTGGAACTATCATGTCATCCTCATGGTTTTTGCGTTCCCTATTGCCATGTCAGAGTCGCTACTGGCCTATCAGGTCAGTAAGACAGGTAGTCTGCTGGGAGACAATGCTGACCGCACTGCCTGCACCATGCTGCACTGACGCAAGGTTGGGCTTAGCGAGCGATTGGATGCCACTGCTTAGCGCTTTGCGGCTGCCTGCTGCTGCGTGCTGTGGGTATGCGGCAGCTGTGGTGGCTGTGCCTCTCTAGCCCGTGCTACCAACAATGAAACGTGCTCCCTCCCCATCTTGTTATTTCTGCTGCATCTGCTGCTGCCCGCGACCTTTGCGTGGTCTTCAGGATCCATTGCTGGGCTACTGTCAATGCCTAGCGTCCTGCGCATGCAACAAGGCGTTCGTGCTCAAGTGCTCCTGTCAGAACACCTGCGAATGCCACAGGTGACACCGGGTAGAACGGATGGACGGGACAGCCATACTCTGCCCATGTTGAAACATCTAGTGCATGCCCTGTGTATGTGCGGCATTGTGTTTGGGTGCATGTCTGCAACAGGCTTGCAAATGGTTCAGCAAGTGGGTTGCGATTGTGTGTGCGGTCGCGTCTCATCTTGCCTGTGTGCATGCGCAAACACAACTTTGGGCACGCAGGCGCAAGGTAATGAGGGCCGTACACGTAGTGCTTCAGACTGGCGCATTGGTCATGGCTTTTGTGGGCCTGGCGGCTGTGGTGTTTTACAAGGAGATTCCTGACCCGGATGCCTACGCCGTGGAAAGCCCGCATGTAAGTCAGCCATGCCTATCGGTATGCCATGGATATACAGATCGTTCATCCCGACCCGCACCATCGTAGCTGATTGCTGCCGCCCTGGCTGCATGCCATGTCAAAAGTATTATTGTCAATGCACTGGATCACAGCGTCACCGTCCTGTCATATTATACTAGGCAAGGCAACACTGCATACGCAACCTTGTAATGCTCAATAGTAAGCGGTAATCTCACATGTCTATTCGCCTCCGTATCGCAGATATGATGGATGATGATGGATGATGATGTCAATCGCAGGTGTACACCGTCCATGCATTCCTTGGGGCGCTGACGCTGTTACTGCTGGCTGCACAGTACCTTGTGGGCGTGGGTGGCCTGGCACTGCTGGCATGGAAGCCGAATGCCTTGTCTGCTACAAGCCGTGCGTGCTTGGCATCGGCTCACTCCTTCCTCGGCAAGATAACGCTTGTTGGTGGCGTGGCCTCCTGCATGGTACGGGGGCGGTACATGGGTGATTGTGCAGCAACGACACGCTGGAGCCATGCGCGTTATATTTCACATCAATTGCAAGCTGTGTATTCTTGTTTGAGCAGTGTTCTGGTCATCAACCGGCAGCCGCTGCTTCAAGCCTCCGGTGTGATTCACATCGGTTTGCAGGTGGCACCTTACACTGAAGCATGCACATGGTGACAGCGTTGAAGACCATGCATTTGCTGTATGCAGAACTGCAATTCGATCGACGCATCCTATGTGTGATTTCAGCTCCGTGTCAGCAACAACACGATCATGGAGGATCATGTGGTTCTTGCCATCCCTAGAATGGACCTTGCATGTCAAATGAGGTTCCGTGGTTCAATGACCTCAGTTCCTACCTCTACTCTGCTAGGCGTACCCGGTTGACAACGCGCATCCTATCATTGCGCGCTTGTGCTACCGTGCTTGTAGGTAGGTTTGGTGGACATGCAAGTTATGGATGTCGGCATTTACGGAGATGCTCAGGCTGCAAGTGGTGATGGCGCAGACAGCAGCACACCTGCAGGCGCTGATCCTGGGATGGGCCCTCACAGCAGCGCGTCGCTGGAGATGTCGTTCCTTGGTGTAGTACTGCTGGGGGTGATCATTGCGCATCAGTACATCGACGCTGCATACGTCAGCAGGAAACACCAACCACCAACGGTGAGTTGGGCGGGCACGTCAATATGGTTGTTGGATTGTTGCTTGCCAGTATTGCGCAGGGTCAATGCTGTGGTCTGTATACTGTTGATTGGATTAAGGGTTGGTGGGAGGGCATGAGCAGACCAAGTGATACGTCGTAAGTGGCACACAGGCCGCACCTGTGTCCTTCCGTACCCAATGAGCGGCGCCGTAACAAAACATGATTTTGAAAACTCAAATTGTTCTTCGATTGTCACTCGGCAACCCGGCCACCATACTAGTTTGCTTGTGCGCACACACATTCCATGCTGCGATGTAGGCAACTCAACCAACCAGCCGAATTCCACCACCGACTGCTGCCAAAGGCCCATCGAGCTCACGTGCTGATGTGGGAGAGGGAGAGGATGGCCAGGCCAAGAGTGCGTATGCGACTGAAAGCAAATCATCATCATCATCCCCTGCAATTAGGAAGGACAGCAAGGGCTTGGGCGGTGGCGACATCACTCCACCTCCGCCATGCTGTGGCTGCAAGGAGGAGACGGTGGTGGCGCGGCCCAGACGTCGCTGGCGCATGCCAGACTCTGTGAGGTCGCACCCGCTCACACAGGCAGTAGCAAGGATGGACAAGACGGTACTGCTGGTCCGTGCGTTTGAGATCACCACTGTCATCTTGGTGTTCGTCTTCACCATTCGGGTGCGTTGAAGAGGTCTTGTGGAATTGTTTCGGCATTGGCACTGCACAAATTGACTTTTCCTTGCAGTGACATACCAAAGCCCAGGCAATCTTGCATAGCTGTCAGCCGTCTCACCTGTCAGCAGACTTGCTGCGGTGGCAGTGCATGCATGTTCAATGCCCTGCATACATGGCCATGGGCCTGCCGCCTTTATGGAAAGCACTTGACAAAGCGCTAGCAGCTTCAATGGCATGCCCTACTGGACGTTGGGCTTCACAATATCCTGTTGGGCGGTGCAACATAGTGTATGTGTGGTGCTGACAATGCGCTGCGTGCATGCTTCTGCAGGATAATGGTGGTCTGCCCACCTTCGGCAACAATGGCAACCCCAATCAGTGGAACTGGCATATGCTCCTCATGGTGCTGGCCTTTCCTGTACTCATGTCGGAAGCGGTGTTGGCGTACAGGGTGCGTGGAGTGTTGCGGTTGGTCAATTGAGGGCATTGTGGGCCTGCTGGGTCTAGCGCGCACTGTCATATCTATGCCGTCTGCTTCAGCTGCCGTTCGCTGGGCCGTAGGATGCCATCCACCCAATGCAGCATGCTAGGAGAACAAGTCTAGCGACGCTTGTGCTATTTGCTTGGTGTCCTCGCGTGCCCGTGTGCAAGACCTCTTTTCAGCTGCTTAGACGGTAACCGTCAATGTTGCGTTGTCTAGCAAGTGTGCTCCTCCCCGTATCACCGCAGGCACCGATATATGGCGGTTGCAAGTGCGCCGGACCTTGTGGTTCCTGCCAGGCCTGCGCGTACAGTGGCGATGATGGCAGCTGCAAATGCAAGGGGTGAGTGCGTGGAGTATGCCTTGTGCTATTCATGCACTTGCCCAAGCTCTTTCTGTGGTCGCATTTACTGTCTCTAACTCTAAGGCCGGTTTATTCAAATGAGCCTAGTGTCAAGCATTCAAGTGCCTGAGTACCTGACAGGTTGCTTCCACCCACTGTACGCAACGGTGTGTCTTTGGCATCTCCCCAACTGCGTGTTGTATGCTGTCACTGTCGCACCTCTTGCCCGACGGATGCGCACATTGAATGGTGTGGGATGGTGGTGCTTACAGGCACACGACCCGCAAGGCGGTGCATGTTTTCCTTCAGTCCGGCTTGATCGTGATGATGTTCCTCGGCCTCGCTGCAATCCTCAACTTCAAGCGTTCTCGGCCTGCTGGTGACAGCGACTTCCCATCCACCACAGCAACCACGCAGGTAGGCAATCACAAGGGTCGTCCTGCCATGGACTTCGGCTTATTGTGGATGGTTGATGTGGTACTGGAACACCCGGTGTGGGGGCCGAGGGGTGCGGTGGAGGCTTGCCTGATGGCGTTACTGATGGTTGCGGCGTCACTGACGGCGTGCAACCCTCTGGTG
This sequence comes from Chlamydomonas asymmetrica, assembly GCA_001662385.1. NCBI lineage: Eukaryota > Viridiplantae > Chlorophyta > Chlorophyceae > Chlamydomonadales > Chlamydomonadaceae > Chlamydomonas > Chlamydomonas asymmetrica. Next base: position 2,522 of record BDDA01000917.1, on the reverse strand, counting down.
GTGTTGGGTGGAGCATGCAACAGGTTTGCTTGACAAAGTTGGGCAACCAAAACACTGCACGGTGTGTGCATGCCAGCTCAACGCTTGCAAGAACCACGACCCTCGTGGTGCACCTGTGGCCTGCTAGGCCTGCACCACGTTGCTCAGTAACCTTGGCCTTCTTATGGGTGATGCGTCTCTAGGCATGTGTCTGGCTCAACTCCTCGCAACCATTCTTATCGTTTTCCACTCGGGCATGGCAGGCATGCCCGCCCACTCATCGTGTTGCCCGGGATGAAAGGAGCATGCTTCACTTCAGCGCTGCTTGTGCCTCACACCAGCAGAAACCTTGAACATCGGCCCTGGGAGACAGGCAAGGGGCTGCCAGGCGCTCTTGTGCCCAAGTTTCACAAGGTTTCTGTTCGGGCTGTTTGTAAGCTGCAGGTTGTCTCAAGTCCAGGACCAAAGCATTTAACGTTGAGGGGTCAAACGTGGCAAGGGTTGAGAAGCCCACGATGGCGCACTTAGACCTAGCATAGCTCTATCAGAAGTGAAATAGGAATAACTGGTTATTCAGTGGAAGGGAATCAACACAAGTGCTTCAGGCGCGCACGCTCGGGACTTGGCGCCCTTGCCACTGGCCCAAAGCTCAAGCACAAGCCAGGAATGTGTACAATACAAAGTGCTCGTCCCTAGAACAACGACGGCATTGCTGGCGTTGTGCGAGGCTCTGCAATGAGCAGGGAGGCCCAGCGCCGATGTCAGCAATTTAAGCAAGCGATTCCGGGTCGTGCAACCTTAAATAGCTATGCTTTTTCTGCCCGCTGCTTGCACTGATAAGTACACCTCATTGCCAGATTGATGATTGATTTTTGGGAGACCTGATGTCCCCGCACCATGTGGTGAGAACGGTTGGCGGCCAACTTCAGAGGGGGGTGGGGAGGTGGTACCATGAAAGGGGGGCTTATGAGTGCTTCGGGGGTTATGCGTGCTCTGCCCTAGGTCCTGGTGCTAGCTGTTACTCTGTGATGCTGTGCCAGTTACATGGACTGCACGTGTCTGCACATACCATCCGCCTGATGGGTGTGCAGGTAGCAACCTCAAAGGAAACAAGCCCTTAGTTGAGACATATCGTCCAAGCAGTGTGCCAATCCGCTGCGGCCCTGTTTGATGCCCGCAGGTGTACTCTGTGCACAGCTTCTTGGGCATCATCACCCTTGCTGCTGCTGGCTTACAGTACGTGGCAGGTTTTTTATCTTTTCTGCTGTTCCGGAACCGCATCACGGAATCCTCCAGGAGGGTTATTGGTGGCTGGCACGCCTTCTGCGGAAAAGCGACGTTCAGTGCTGGCCTCATCACATGCATGGTGGGTCTGGTTTTGATGGATCCACTTGGTGCGCTTGAGTGGGGGTGGGATGAGGCGGGAAGGTCAGGAAGTAGATATGCAGGGACAGGTTGACGGGGGTTGTGAAACCTAGGTTGCTGCTTGGTGCACCACTACTCTAGCAGGATTATGCTTATGACGTGCTTGTGATGTTGCTTGCCGTGTGCATGTGCATGCATGGTACGCAGTACGCTTGCACGACATCAAAGTGACCGACTTGTGGCTAATCCTCACGTGCCCTTGTGTTGTGTTTCGTTGTGCAGGTTGGGCTCATGGACATGCAGATGATTTCCGTAGACAACGGGCTGTTCAGTGAGCGCAGCTCCCCTGCGCTTGAAATGTCGTTCCTGGGGGTTGTGTTGTTTGGGTTGTTAACCTCCCACATGTATCTTGAAATTGTGAAGGCTCTTTGACAGTGAAGTTGTGTCCAGGGTAATTTAGTGCAGGTAGTGCTTACAAACTACTGTAAAAATGAACGACATGCAATGAACGAGCATGTGGATATGCGAATGAAGGGAGGTCTCACACATATCCTTTCCCACCTTACTGCCCCTCTGCCAACGGTTGGACTAACCACACACAGGCAATATCCAAGCCATTCATGCATGCTGGACGCTTTTCCACCTACCGATTTTATAAACGCTCAGCTGCATGATGCGCCATCATGTCTGCCACATAAGGCCTGCATCTGCAGGTCTTGTTGTTACCATGGCCTTACGGTGATTGAGCATGTAGGGTGTAAGGCATGCCCGCGCGTGTTTGTGGCACATAGCGTGAACCGCACCTGCTCATAATTGTCCATAAACGTTAAGATGCAGCGTTGGAGCTGATTGGAGGTGAATCGCAATTTAGGCTGTTAGTGTGTATGTGATACATCATGCCGCATGACGGTACTGTCCCACCCGCGATGGGTGCACAATGCAAGCCAAAACGGATAGACCGTTGCCAGCAGGTTACCACTTGGTTGCCATTTTGTTGCTATTCCATTGCCACTGTTGTCGGCACGCACCACCATGTTCAGCGTGTCAGTAGTCACCAGTAGGCAGAGGGTGCACGCACACAAAAACGCATGCATGCATTGACTAATAAACTGCATATACAGTCCAGTGCACTTTTTTTTTTTTTTTTTTTTTGGACGGGAACGGTTACAGGCTAGGAC
>BDDA01000916.1:21828-39742 GCA_001662385.1 Chlamydomonas asymmetrica | reverse complement strand
TAAGCGCGCGCGGTGGGGGCGAGGGGGGGGAGCATTCTGACAAGGGCATAGACCGAAGACCGCTGCATGAGCGCATGAGTGGCGCATACTCAATACACCCGCATCTGGCTCTACACCCCTTGACAGTGTCCATGCAAGGCATTGTCCATGCAAAGCATTGTCCATGCAAAGCATTGTCCATGCAAAGCATTGTCCATGCAAGGGATTGTCCATGCAAGGGGTTGTCCATGCAAGACATTGTCCATGCAAGGCATTGTCCATGCAAGGGATGGTCCATGCAAGGCATTGTCCATGCAAGGCATTGTCCACATTTGGCAATGATAACATTTGGCTAACCACAGAGCGTTCACCTCGTGTCCCTCGCGTCACTATGCGCTATGCCGAAGCTGGTGCCTGGTTTAGGGCTCTCGCTCAGGAGTCGGGCTGGCGTGCACACTACTCCACCCGGAACGACATAGGCACGACAATGTGTGCCGCCAGAGCAGCGAGCGGCTCGCCTTACTTGCCTCCAAGCACATCACTCCCAGGCGGAGGAGGGGGGCTTGCAGAGCATTGCAGACGCGGTAAACGATCACGCTTATTCTCCAGCAATGTGGACTTAGTTGCAAACACACGCGGTTATTCTCCAGAAGTGTCGACAGACTAGACAGACTAATAGGCACGCTTATTCTCCAGCAATGTGGACTGACATATAATCAGTTTGGGATGTTGATGCACGTCAGCACCTGATGGACGAAGAAGAGGCACAAAACAGCAACCCAAAGCAGCCACTGCGACGGCTGCCCTCGCCAGCCAGGCGAAACAGCCAGCCCTGTACAGGAAGGGCTTCGGGGCTGCTTATGGTGCGACCGCATTAAGATCCAAGACGGCCGGAACCATACGCGTTATGCATGCACGATGGCACACCGCATGTCACTGCACGCACGCGGCCTGTGCGCTTATGACGCCTGCATGTGAGTGACGCTTGGGATGCCTCAAACGGGGCCCAGGCCATCACATGCTTGACGTACATGACAAATAGCAACGCCTATCATTGTAGGGAACTGCAGGGGAAGTTTCACGCACCGCAGCAAATGGAGGGCTGGACATGGCCCTAACACGAGCGAGCATCAGAGCATCCTATTCTCACCAACTGTGTAAGCAGGCCGATAAGAGCACGGACCGGGCCCATGCTGAGAAGCCGTCCAGGCCGTCAGGCTGGCAGAGCCGGCAACAAAGGCAACACACAGGAATAAACGCCATGCCATGCGTGACAAGCTGTGCATGCGAGGACACCATGACAGCGATGCATCTAATGCATCATGGCGGCGGAAGGCAGGGGCATCCCAAGAAGAGCCCGTGGTAGCGCAACAGCGTGCGAGACATGAACAGTAGCAGAAGCTGCGAGACGGATGAAGGCGGCACAGACATACGTCGCGTTCAATCGTTGTGCCCTAAACTCTAAACGCCGCAGAGGCGTTTGCGCAAGAAGGCGTGTGTGTGCGAGAGGAAAGCGGTATGTGCATAGCGCACATAATCGATGGGAAGCACAATTCAGAGAGATGGTTCTATACTTGCTATGTATGTAATGGTGACACGGTCAGCGAGACCGGTGATCGACGCAGCGCTGATGAGCCATTCAACTTGAGCAGGCAGCGTCGCAGGCCGCTTTGTATAGCATCGTTTGATGCAGGATTGCATTTGTGTGCAGCAAGCACCCGTGCATACCAGATGCATGCCAAGCCAAGCAATGAAGCAGGCCAGCTCATGAACCCACACAAGGGGCAGGCAAGAAGCCATCCGCCAAAGCAGCAGCTGCAGTGGTCAGGTCTGGAAGGATGTGCAAGGCAGCAGTCGCAGCGGTCGACCGGGATGCACAGAAATGCAGGGGTTTTAGGGCTTGTTAGGGTTTAGAACCCTAAAAACCCTAAATCCTGAGTAGAGCAGCCGAACCTAGCAGCAGCCGGAGCCCAAGAGGTAATGCGTGTGGCAATCTGGCGACCAGGCTTGAGGGCACAACGTCAGGCACTCCATGCACACCCTGACGTATTGCAAACGCGAACGTGGAGCAGTCGTGCGCGCCTTTGCGTACTTTGTGACAGGACCGCAGCTGTCATCGTGACATCACTACATCACAACACTGCAGTCCATTTTCGCCTGTAGTGGCGCGAGGCTATGGGTGCTGTGGAATAGGCAAGTGATGCAAGCAATAGCAATAGGCAAGTGACGCGAGCACCCCCATGCGAGGCGCGCGCAATGCATCACAATAGCAGCAGCCGCAGACGCAGCAACAGCCGGAGCCGCACCTATCGCATGCACGCGTCACGCCTGCAAACACCATGCATGAGGTGCGGCCCGACGCGTTAGACGCGTCCCGGGAGCATGTGCAAGTGGTGCACGTGACCAAGTAAGTGTTCTGCGTTGTGCAAGTGACCAAATGAACCGCCAGGTTTGTGGCTGGAGGCAGGACAGCAATCATCAGACGGCGGCCTGACATACATCATACATGTGCCTTGGACGGCCGCAGGGTGTGTGAGGGGCGGTAAGCAGGCCAGCGCTGGGGGAAAATACCAACAAACCAAAGAAATTCAATGCGACGGACGGTAGTTCCTGCAGGGGTGGCGGGTGCGCGCGCTTGCAGCACGCACACGTACGAGCCAAGTTGCAGCGTTGGATAAACGCGTGCTTTGTGGCACACCGAACTGCACACTGAACCGCAGAGGGCTCCGAGGCATGCATGTTAATGTCGCCATGCATTGCGGCGTGACGCGCGGCCTGATGCCAAACGCCGGGGCCGCCGGGCGCAGCAAGATAAGGAAGCCATGCAGCGTGCATGTATGTCCGCACATGATGATGGTCACGCATTCCCCAGGCGTACATGTGCAGAAACACGCATGCCAGCAGGTGCCGGTTCACTTGCCTTGGAGAAAAATATGTCTGGTACCGTAGGCACACACCACCCTCAGGTGCAGTTCTCATCATCACGCATAACAAGTACACTGCACGGCCCCACGGAAAGCATACTGCATGGCCCCATGGGCATCAAACATTTCTAAACACACCAGCTTATGGCGTGCTTGGATGCGTCACTGCAAATCAGTCCTCGACGCTCGGGCGACGCGGTCGCTGGCAGGTTGCCGCGGCAGGTACAGTCATTGACACGAAAGGCACAGGCATCGCTAATGCAAGCTCCCACACGATATATATATGAGAGCAGGGGTCCCTTACGCAAGAGGCTGCCCAAGGAACGTGCCCTTGAAGGAATGCGCCCATCCTGCGGGACTGTTTGGTGCAAGTTGGAGGTGTGCAGAGCAAAGTCTATCGTTGCTCCCGCACACAGACCTGACGCAGCTGCAAACCGCCGGTACCTAGCACCGCAAGCAGCAAACGAGAGGGATGCCGCTTCCCAGCCATGTGTCAGAGCGTACATGGCCCGTGCGCCTTGCAGTGAAAAGGCTCAAAAGCGCTTGCAGCACTGTCACTCGTCAGCGTTGGTCAGTGTAAGCTGCCGCACATTTGCTGCAAAGTGCTACTGTGGCATAGGCACAGCCCTGTGTGGATGTCCTACGTCGTGTCCCACTGCTCAAGTAAACACTGAGCCCTGCAGGTGTGCCCCATCGTCTGCAGAGGTGCCCCTTCAACGCACAACCCTGGAACCACAAACGTGCGTGGTCCCCGTGCACTTGCAGGCCTGGAGGAAGTAAACATAAAGCCAAAAGCAGGACTTTGAGCATTGCTTGAGTCTTGCTGAAGGAACGCAACCGGCTATGAGTCGGGCTGGGCTGCCCACCGCTCGTAACAAGGGCATGCCAAGGCAAAGGCCCCCGCTTGCTGGACGCGCTTTGGGGTGCTGTTGGCTGCAAAAAGGCAGTCACATAAGGCACTGCTGTCGGAAATTGCCCAACGCTCCTGTCAGAGGTTGTGCGTGACCTTTCCCCGTCGCGATGCCGTGCCAACAGGTGGCACGCGGCAACAGCTACAGTGCTGCTGCTCCGCTGCTGGAATCCGGTCGTGGGTCGGTTGCTGTGTACACATGTTGAGCACCATAAGTTGACCAAACAGGCCTGACATCTGCTGGCAAGCCCTTGTGCGCGGGCGCTGCCAACCTTTCCTCACTGGCCGCGTAAGCGTCAGACAAGCTGAGATAAAGGTCGGGGTTACCAGCCTCATACTGTGGTGCCCTGCGTTCAGGAGAAAATGGTTCCGTTGCTTTCCTCTCACGGATGGGACAATCCTGACCGTCAGCGGCCACTTGCAGAGCGCACGTGACACAAGAGTCCCGCGACATGCACGACTGGCCGCTGTCAGCAATCAAGGTCAGCGACGAACAAGCCTGGCAGGCAACGCAGCAAGCTGCACAACGCACTGTGCACATCACAGTGGCGTTCAGGAGGTTTGCGCAGGGCTCCTATGATCATCTCACTAATCCTCAGTGTGTGTTTTGGATATGCTGTCGCGTGTGCCAAAACACACGAGCCGCCGCCGGTGACGGAACCTCATACAAGGTGAGCTGACAGGGAACGCTCACCTGGTATGCTGCCGTTTCCGCGCCTTCAACTTCTCAGCTGTTCACCCTTGAACTGGCAGCCCACGACGCCCCGCTCATGGAAGCGTCAAATGAGCGGCCCACAGCAGCAGGCTCACCAGCAACTGTGGTGACCACCACCACTATCCAGATATGGGATCCCGGGGCGTTGTTGGACGACGTGCCACCCATTCGTTGCGCTGCAGCAAGCTCACGGTACGCTGCGTGTGACTCGCTTGCTCGCACCAGATGCCGGTGCACCAGATGCCGGTCAGCAAGAGACGGCTGCTAACACCGGTTGGCTTGCAGGATTATTGATATCCAAGAGGACAATCTGCCCGGGTATGTGTTGTGTCGTTATTGTGGGAAGACGAGGGGCAGCCCATGCAAGCGCGTTCGCGCAAGACCAAAAGTGAAAATGACTGACAAGCACAACTGTCTGTCCCAACACAGGCAAAACACAAGTTTGTTGAGCTAGCTCAGGAGTAACAGGCGACTGGGGTTTTCGGCTGCTTATATGCTGTAACTGAGGGAAGCTATCACAATGCTGGCAAATGCAAGCAAAAATGGGAGTGACTGCAACGGCTGGCTGCTTTGTCTGCCGCATGCAGGTCAGTCACTTTACCTGCATAACATTGTGCAGCGCCTGCTATTTCTTACTTCAGGTTGTTGCATCGGGAGGAAAACTCACTCAGTGGCAAAACTGGCGATTCTGAAACCCGTGACATTCCTGCTGAAACGTACTGTCCAGGAGTGTCTGACCAAGTGGGAGGGAAGTCTGCCAACATGGAAATGTCAAAGACCATACACCCATTCTTTAAACCAGGGCCGTACGGAGAGTGCTTTCCTGCTGCGTTCAGCAAGCAGCATGCGCAGCCGTGTACAGATATGCCCGCCAAATAGCATAAGCAACATATTACCCAAGGCTTCCGGGCTTCAAGGGCAAGGGGTTGATGACATCAGTTATAATTTGCACAGCCCCCAGGGCCCTGGTTGCAAACCGCGGTAACGCACGCCTGGACACATCACGGCCGTGTAGACGGCACCGGCGGACCCAACAAAAAGAGCCCACGAGCTCTGACACGCAGGCCAAAGGGAGGCCAAGAACCGTCTGCTCATGTTGTAAGTTGATGGTCAGCATGCAGGCAGCGTCGTGACGAGCCATGCCACACGCAAGTGTGACCCGTCACGTGGAAGCACGCCACCGTGAAATATGCAGTGACATGCGCCCAAACGTGACTGGTCCATAACCAAAGCGGGGTCGGCACGTGGCGGGCAACAGGTGCACACCGCCTGCGCTACTTCGCGGCTTCACGGAAATCAAGTCAAGGAAACCAAGTGATGGCTTTCCGGTTAGGAGGCCAGGGGCGGTGGTGGCTCTGAGTACCTCTCAGACTGCTACTCGGTTCCTGCCCGTTGATTCTCGCTAGGTAGCTGGCGCTCGTCGCGTCACATACTCGTTGTGCAGCGCTTCAAAGTCCTTGCGCACCTGCGTGGGGCGAAGCATGCACACACGCGTGATGGGTCGCACGCCGCAGTTTCAAATTTCACAGGCTGCCGTGCGACGTCTGTGGCCGACATGCGACGCGGGTTGCTTCTTCCAAAAACATTGCAAGCAGTCATAGCCACAGCGGTGCAGCGGCCTGCGGTAAGCAGGCCGCAGTCCGTACGTGCGCGTGTGCGCGCTCGGCAGGTGCCTATTGTCACATGCGCTGGCCCATGCATCAGCGCCAGGCGGAGGCCCAGGGGCCTGACAGTCACGATAACATGATCAACGGTGTAGGTTATCTCCAGCTGCCTCCGGCTACTTACTGCACAGCGACCGAGTGTCACGTAAGAGTTTAGGGTTTAGGGTTTAGGGTTTAGGGTTTCAGCGGTGGAGGTTATTTCCAGCAGCCTCCGGCTACTACACAGCGACTGAGCGTGCACTCACGCTAGGCGGTACGCGCGCCGGGCGGTACTTGTCATCCAGAAACACCACGGTGGCCTCCGCGCTCAGCACGAGCTGCAGACATCACGGCACAGCACAGCACAGCACAGCACGGATGGCATGCGATGCAACCGCCAGCGCAGCCAGCACAGCGCAGGCAGCATGCGGACAACCAGCACAGTGAACGCTCCGAAAATCCGTGTTTGCGCAGCCGCCACCTGCACAGCCAGCCAGTATCATCGCATACGGCATACCGTATCCATAGCAGGGTATGGCGGAAGCTGCATACGGAGGCCGGCAGGTCCTCAAAGACCGCACCCGAAACCTGATGCATCGCCTCCAGGCAGGCCAGGACTAAGTGCACATGACACCGTATGGCACAGCCGCGGTTGCAGCGGTGCATGCACGGCTCACGACTGCATGCATGCATGCCGGCTGACCAGCAGGGTGCGCCAATCCTGGTCTGAGCCTCTGGCTATACTGGTCCGCGTGATGTTCTCTCCCTCTCTCAATACGCGAAACAGTTGATTACTGGCATGCTCCAGGGTTTGCAGGCCGGCTGTGCGCCCGATGCCCTCGCGGCCCTTCGCCGCATGGAACAAACACGAATACAACACCAGTCACAATAGAGGTACAGCCGGCTCAGTGCACGCTGTGCCGTGTAGCTTGTAGCATGCACTGCATGTGGTGTACTACCTGTCCTGTGTGTACTGTTTAGCCACTCAGCCAGCGGCGTACCCCATAAAAATCCTGGCGGCCTGACCTGTGGCGCCTCCTCAGCTGGTGTGGCTTCCTGTGTGGCCAGATTGTGCCCGTTTGCACTGTCTGTACTGCCTGTACTGCTTTGGCTGGCCCCCGGCAAGCGCCAGATCTCCTGGCCCATCACGGTGCGCGCCGCGGTGACTTTGGCGATCCACACGTCAACGCGCAGGCGGTCACGTGACCTGCACTGTTGCACACAGACACGCCCGGTGGTGCAATATGTCATGCACACCATTTTCATTCATTCTACAGTGATATGATTAATTGATGAAGCCGCGGTTGCGTCCGCTACGGGGGGGGAACGACATGTTGTCGTTGGGTGCAACCCCCGCGCTGACCAGTATCCCCCAGACAGCGACGCAAGCACAACCGCAGTGGCGCAAGCACCAAGTCAGTGCTCTGTGCCTGCTAACGTGTTGTGCATGTGCGATCCCACACGGCACACCCACGTTGGCATGTCCCGCATCAAGCAGCACTCGCGGTTGCATGCGATGTTGCAGCATTCAATGCGATAGGTGGCAAACTGGCAAAGCTGACGGCAACACCAAAAGTGTTCACAGTGCTTCCGTGCAACGCACGGTGTGAGCCGCAAGCGGCCCAACCTTATGTTGTGCGCTTGTGCGTGACGCCGTCGTGCCCAGGGCCACATCGCAGTCAGTTCCCTGTGCCCCACCTGAGCGGCGCTCTGAACGTCATATTGAGCTGGGACAGCGCCAGCGGCGTTCCTTTGCGAGCGAACGAGTCCACGTCGTGCCCCAGCTCGGCGAATGCCTCGTGACGGCCTGCAGCACGCACGCCAGCGCGATGGGTTCTCACAGTGCTTCGGGAACGGGGCACCCAATGTCAAGCACGTGCACTGTGTCACTGTCACCATGCTGTACTGCACAGGGCATGACAGACAGGTCGCCTGAAAGGCCAGCAGTATGAATGTCACAAGAAGCGTAGACGAGGGACGAGAGCGCGGAATGAAGCAGTGCAAGCGCTCGACCTAACGTCCGAAACCCACCGTGTTGCAAATAGCTGGCGTACACGGCGTTGTTCACCACATTGAACTGGTCAAGCTCATAATCCCTGACCTGCAAGCGCAAGCAGCGGGGTCAGCTGCGCTTGCGTTGCAATTCAACTCGGTGCGGAATGGCAACGTGTGCCTCCGCACCTGCATCGTAGCGCTGTACACCCCAGCGTGGAAGTTCGGATATGCAGGGCTCGTTGCAGGTTCTTGCTGGGCTGTGCTGCTGACTGGTACCTGCCTTCTGCGGTCGCGCGAAGGGCACAGAGTAAGACAGGAAAAAGCAGCGCAAAGCAAGCAGTGCGGTCGCAAGCGCATCCCAGAGCCAGGCACTCTTGTACAGCACAGGCAAGCTCGCGCCTTCTGTGCTCCAAACCGCTAGTCGAGACGTGCCGCAAAAAGTGTGTTGTCTGGCCTTGCAGTGGCGGAGGCACCACCGCTGGCCCGCCCGGCCGCCTGCTTGCTGCTGTGGATGGGCGGGCCAACGAGCGCATCCTTATCATCGGCTTGACAGTTCCACTGAGAGGGCAGTGTAGGTTGGTCGATTCACGCAGCTGTATGTCACGTGGAAAACGTTGATGAGCAAACGTCACTATACATATTTGTCAGCGTGTGGCCGCATCCCATTCGGTGGGCAAAGATGCAGCGGGCTGGGCGCTGCACAATCCCCATGTTGCCAATCGCATGCATGCCGCCATGCCGGTTGCAGGCTGATAGCAATCACCAACCCAGCTCAGCTGACTTGCACCAGGCTTTGCTGATACCCGTTTTGGGCGCGGCCCGTGAACAGGCCCAAGCAAGGTCCCCAAGCATGGGGGGGGGGGAACCTCAGGTTCGACCGCAAACAAGCGTCTTCCATGTGCAGAGCGGGCATGCATCCGGACATGCAGCAGGCATGAGGGCACAGACGCAGCGGAGGCAAGGGTGGGGGGGGGGGAGCCTTGGTGCCAGCCATGCATGAAGCCCACCACGTGCTCGCCAACAGACACACTCTGTGCCCCTCTTGACTGATAAGGCAGTCAGCCGTTCCGCCCCTAAGTAGGGGCTCATTTCCCCCCTGGTACCCTGCCATCATAACCCTCCGTCGACCCCGCCCCCCAGACAACAGCTACGACATGTTGGAAGCTCTTCAGTGCATGTGCCGCCCGTCAGATGGCGCAATGCAATGCTGTGGGTGCATGTGCATTGCAGTCTGACCGCTCTGGGCTAGAATGGTGTGCGTGAGGTTTACGGGTTTCTAGGGTGGAGGTCATTTGGGTCACCATCACTTGCTCGACACCATAGCAGATTTCAATATAGCAAACCGCTAGTGCTGACACCCAAGCCCATGCGCTCCTCCCTTGCTCGCTTTCCATCTGCTAGCTGCTACCCCAGCGCGTTTTGAACGGAGTTCTCAGCCCCGCGTGGCCGAACGTGTCTTCCCAGGCAAACGCAAGGCCTTGCCATGGCTCTTGCTCCTCACCTCATGCGCATCAGCTCCTTGCTGTCGTCTGTTCAGAGGTGTTGCCTTCAGTGCACCATCGCGACCGCCACGTCAGCGCCAGCAGGTTGCTTGGAGCCAGTGACAGGAAGCAGCTGGGCTCGGCACAAACTCAACTCCACTCCAGGCACAGTGGTATTCCGGCGGGGAGCTGTCAGTGCAAGCCCTGCAAGCGCTGAAGTACTGGACGCACCGATGCTCGAGGTATGATGGCCCAGAAGCAAGGCATGCTGTCGCAGGGCTTTAACAAGCAGAATTCTCCTGGCTCTAAAGCCTTGCATGTTACAAATAAGCATATTTACCACTCATAAGAAGCGTGGAGCAGCAGGACTGTACACTCTATGGTAGAGCGGGAACGTGTGGCGAGCTGCCCGCTCCAAGGATCTGGCGGGAAGCAAGCGCCAGTCCACATGCAAACGTCAGCCTGAGCATCAAGGAACGTCAGAATAAAATCCCCTATATTGCTTTATGTTCTGCTGTTGTTGGCGGCCTCGTGTGCCTTCAGGTTCCGGGCGGCGCCAAAATTCCGTTTGGTTCCTCGTGTGAGTTTGTAAACCCGTTTGCGGCGCAGCGGATACCCGTCTACAGGACGATAGATGGCGCTGGGAAGGACGTGGTCGGTGCTGAGGTCCCTCACCCTCTAACGCAGGAGAAGGCCATCAGCATGTACAAGGTGTGATGGCTGGTTTCAGGCCCCTTCATCTTCCCAGGTGCACAGTGACCTGAGCACCTGAGTGCAAGCTCAATACACCCCTGCAGCCACTACCATTCGGCTGCGTCCTTCGCACAAAACGGACTGCCACTCGGAGCAGCCAGTGTCAATCCGTCTGGCCGCCCACCGGAGCGCCTTGCACATGATGTGTTCGGCCAGTCGCGTAGGCCGCACGGCCCTTCAGAAGCACGCCGCAGACTGTGCTAATGAATCGGGCTCGCTACCACGGAGAAATCCTGGCTGGCGCTTATCGGGCCTTCGCTCGGCTCCGTGCGCACCTGTGTTGTGCACGGCTCTTGCGACGCCTCTCAGTACCTGTACTGCACCCTACACCCGGAACTGCCCCTGCACCGTGGAATCTAAAATACTGTATGCCGCGCCGCTGGGCTCAGCAGGCCCATCTTGTTCCCGCCGGTTGACCCTGTGACCGCCTGCTTGGCTGTGTGCTGTGCGCAGTCCATGGTGACGCTGCAGACGATGGACACGCTGTTCTACGAGGCGCAGCGCCAGGGCCGCTTCTCCTTCTACCTCACCTGCCAGGTGCGTAAGGAGTCCGATTAGGGTTTCGTATGGATGTTGGGGGTCTAGGGTTTTAAGGTTTGCACCTGGGCTCTGCGCACGATGGCGCACGTGCGTGGCGCGTGTGACGTCCAGCAGCAGCTGGCGGCGTGTGGAGGATGGCGTACATGCGTGTGTGTTGACGGTGCACGTGTTTGCCAGGAGGCTGCGTAGCAGCAGAGCCACCGAGCGGCCAGGCTGCTGCAGCACCGGTGCAACCTAGGCAGACCGAACCAAAGCAAACTCACATGCGTGCCTCACACACTCGCGCGATGTAGTCATCACTCGCCGACCTTGAAACCCGGCAGCGTTCGGAGGATGCCACTGTATGGCACCACCACAGCAGCGTGCGCCAACATTGTGTTGCTTACGTCGTGCCTGGCTGAATGCTGGTTGAATGCTGGTCGAATGCTGGCTGAATGCGGTCGAATGCTGGTTGAATGCTGGCTGAATGCTGGTTGAATGCTGGTTGAATGCTGGTCGAATGTGCTGGTCGAATGCGGTCGAATGCTGGCTGAATGCTGGTTAAATGCTGGTCGAATGCTGGTCGAATGTGCTGGTCGAATGCGGTCGAATGCTGGTTGAATGCGGTCGAATGCTGGTTGCGCTGTTCCTAGCTCCCGCGAGCAGGCGGGCCGTTATGCACCACTTAAGCTGCTGCTGGTGCTGCTGGTGCTGCTGCTGCTGGCTGTGTGCATGCATACGGCGTTGTGCTGCTGCTGCAGACTGCGTGTGTGTGCGTGTGCGTATGCATGCGTGTGTGCGCAGGGCGAGGAGGCGACCAACATCGGCGCCGCGGCAGCCCTGCACAACACCGACACGGTCTTCGCGCAGGTGAATGTGTGCGCGTAACACAACAGCACATATACCGCAGTGCACCATGAGAGGACACGTGGTGAGGACACGTGGTGAGGGTGCACCTGGTGGGGTGACGCTCGGGTGCACCTGGTGGGGTGACGCTCGGGTGCGCGGTGCGTGTGCATATCCGCGCGGGCTCGGCATGACTGCGCACTGCGCTGCGCGTTCCGCCGCGTACCGCTAGCTTTGTACTGATGCGCAACCGCCCTGCGTACCGCTGTGGCTGCAGTACCGCGAGCACGGCGTGCTGCTGTGGCGCGGCTACAGCCTGCTGCAGTTCGCCAACCAGCTCATGGGCAACGCGCACGAGCCCGGCAAGGGCCGCCAGATGCCCATCCACTACGGCAGCGTGGAGCACTGCTACCAGACCATCAGCTCGCCGCTGGCCACGCAGATGCCGCACGCGGTCGGCGCCGCGTACGCGCTTAAGCTGCAGGTGGGGGCGAGGCGGAGGGGCGATGTGTGGGATGCGTTGTGTGCGCTTGTGTGGTGTGTGCGCGACGCTGCGCGTGTGCAGAAATATTTGGTTCCTGTGGGGCCATGCAGTGTGCTTATCTTATGCGTGATGACGGAAACTGCAACTGGGCGGGGGGGGCGTGTGTGTGTGGTGTGTGTCAGGAAGAGCGCCCATCGGGCCATGCCGCGTGATTCCCGTGGGCCGAGTGGTGTGCATGTGTGTAAGGATAGTAGGGACTGCAACTGACGATGGCGACGCATGGGTCGGTTTACGCGTGCACCGAGTGCGCGAGTGGTGTGACGCAGGTTATGGCGGGCCCGGGGGAGAGCGTGTGCCATGCTTGGCATCCATGCGTGCGCAAGAGCTGATTGAGCATGCGTCAGCATGTGGCGCTGTGTTGTTATCGCTTTGCATTACGCTACGGCAAGCTCCGATGGCTTGCTTGAGCCTCAGCAGACTGTACCGTATCTTTTGCGTAAACGTGTATGATGATATGAACACATCAATCATTGCCTACTGACCGCCAGGGCAAGCGCAACGCCGTGACGGCGGTGTTCTTCGGCGACGGCGCCAGCAGCGAGGGCGACGCGCACGCCGCGTTCAACTTTGCGGCGGTGCTGGGCGCACCGGTGGTGTTCATCTGCCGCAACAACGGCTACGCCATCAGCACGCCGGCAAACGAGCAGTACCGCGGTGAGTCATCAAATCGCAGCGTGCAGTACTGAATTGGTGGTGCGGTTGTACCGCACAGCGGTACGGTGATGAGCCGAAGCGTGCTGTGTGGTACGATCTCACAACGTGCTGGGGTGCACGGTGCATTGGCACCATGATGGGCCCAAGCGTGCTGTGCGACACGCACCTGTCAGTCAGGTTCTGACTTACCGCAGAACCGTACCGCACAGCAGCACGGCTGAAGGCACAATGCCTGGGTGTGCATGTGAAGGAGTGAACCACCTGCCAGACGCATGTGCAACGTGAGCTTTGTATGAGGTCCAACGCATGCATGCAGCCAGCATGCAGCCGGAAATCCCAAAGCCTGCCTGGCTTACCAGCTACCGGCAAGATTTTGCCTTTTGGGGGGGATTCACTGTTACTTGCCACTGCCGCAGGCGACGGCATCGCGGCGCGCGGCGCGTCGTACGGCATGCCGGCCATCCGTGTGGACGGCGGCGACATGCGCGCGGTGTACAACGCCGTGGCGGAGGCGCGGCTCCGCGCGACCGCCAGCTGCGGGCCGGTGCTGGTGGAGGCGATGAGCTACAGGGCGGGGCACCACTCCACCAGTGACGACTCCACCAAGTGAGGTTTAGGGTTGTTAGGGTTGTTAGGGTTTAGGGTTTAGGGTTTCAAGGCACCACTCCACCTCCGACGACTCCACTGCTGGTGAGCAGCTTGGCCTAACCAGGCCGATGAATGAGCTATGCTGTGCGATGTTACGTCAGGGGTGTGTCAGCCAAACGGCACATGCTCGTTCCAGATGGGGACCCGATGAATGAGTTACCTGTTACCGTAATGATACCGGTGCTGAAATGCCACATGCATGAATGAGCTGATGAAAAGTGATGTACCGCACTGCTGGCGCACGCCTTGAAGAACAATGCCTATCTGTAGTTGCATCGCATCACTTAAGTGCGCCAAGCCGCCAACTGGACCGGATGATCTTCAACGTGCTTGCGCGCCTGCGTGTACGCCGTGTAGGTACCGCACAAGCGACGAGATGCGTGCGTGGCGGGCGCGCGACCCTGTTGCCCGCGTGCGCACCTGGCTGGTGAGGTGTCCTGCGTTTGTACGGTGCTGCATGTGTACCGCATGTGTACTGAGTACAGATCGCACGTGTACTGTATACTCCACCATTGTTGCATGCGTACAACTAGGTGCGTATGAGTCGTTCGGCGTTGAGTCGTCGTCAAGCTGTGGTGACGCGCGACTGCATATGACACATCTGCATGTGACATGCGGTGTACGTTGTAAGCGATGCGCAGAGAATGAGAGAAATGTGATTGTGCGTGTAGGGCTGTAACAGATGTGTGCCGTGCCGCGTGTGTGCGTGTGCAGGTGCGCCAGGGGTGGTGGGAGGAGGCTCACGAGCTGGAGCTCAGGCGTTCAATACGCCAGGAGGTGAGGGCCGCGGTACAACACGCGGTGCTGTATAATGCGCGGTACAACACACGGCACAACATGCGGTGCAATGCACGGTACAGCACGCAGCCTCGCTCGCTCGCTTGCCGCGTCCGCTTGCTTGTGGATCATGCCTGCCATCATCGTTAGAGGCCAAACGTAAATGAGTGGTTACAAGTGACACATGCATAAAGGACCTGCTGCTACCCTGAGATGCCCAATCCTGTACTGTAATGTACCTACCGCACGTGCGCTTGTACTGCACTGCCCCCGCAGGTGCTGGATGCGCTGGACGCGGCCGCGCGGGTGGCCAAGCCGCCTGTCAGCGATATGTTCACCGACGTCTACCACACACTGCCCTGGAACCTGCAGGTATGTATTGCTAGCAGCAGCAGCCGGCATGGAGATGGTGGTCATGGCCACCCACCACCTGCATCTTGAAGCCATGGAGCCCTTCAAACGCTTGAACCCTTAAACCCTGTGCATCGGCTTGCACCCTCAACCATGCATATGCATATATATATATATAGCCCCAGACCCTTCAACCCTGTCCATGACCTCAACCCTGAACCTTGCCCTCCCTTGCATTTGTGAAGTGTTGTGTGTGTGTCATTTGAGTCAAGGGAGAATTCAACGCGTCCGGTAAACATTCTACTCGATACATTTGACGGTGCTCTGCTGAAGCCATGCCTCCCGCGCGAAGGACCAGCCAAGTAGTGAAGTACCCTGTTACCATGTTGCCGCCTTGACGCGCGCCTGCTGTGCGCTGCCTGCACCGCCTGCACCTCCCACCGCAGGAGCAGCAGCGCGCCACGCTGCAGTACGCCGCGACGCACCCGCAGGACGTACCGCCCGGCGTGCCCGTCAAGTAGCGCCAGCGGCGGCCGGCCGGTCCACCAGCCAACTAACCAGCGGCGGCGGCTGGCCTGTCCACGTTCTGCCAAGCAGCGGACCAGACAGCGGCGGGCCACTGGCACTGATGCTGACGCTGTCTCAAAACACATCTCGAGCGTTGGTAACGCTGACGCTGTCTACGAATGCATATCGAGCGCCGTAGAACAAAAGGGCGACTGCCGCACTGCGCTGGCGATAGAGGCCCCCTGTTGAGCCCTGACAGACGGTGGCGCAGCGTCCTGAGCGTTTTGTATGCAGCAAGCTTGCAAGGCTTGTTTCGCTGGCATTATTCCGGGGCGCCATGCGCCACTCAGGCACTCACTGCGCACGCGTGATCATAAATGTACTTTAAGCAGCTTGTGCCCAACTGAATGTGGCGGGCGCTTCAACACGCAGTTCCACATTCCTTCTTGCCCGGTGCTCAACCTCAGTGGAAACAAGCCCGTGCACCCGCCATGATGACATCCGATGGGAGTTGTGCGACATGCCCTTGTTTGTACAAAACCCGTGTGCTGATGGGCTGATTAGCGAGGGGGCTGGTGACTGACGTGCCCCCTTTCGACCGGTCTGGCTGGGCTGCAGCGCGATGCCGCACAGCTGCGCATGGCGGCCGGCATTGTTCAGGCCAAGCGACGCCGCTGCATCATTACGAATGTGCGGTTGCGGTTGCTGCTGCTGCTGCTGCTGCCTGTGCTGTGGTAAGTCAGTGAGTCAGTGACACTAGGGTTCTAGGGTTTAGGGTTTTAGGGTTTAGGGTTTAGAAAAACCCTAAAACCCTAACCTCCTGGCATCACAGGAGGTGAGTCGGTGACAGTGGCATCACAGGAGGTCGATTATTCCAGGCGTGTGCCTGTCGTCCGCGATCCGTATGTGGACTGGACATGCAATTGCTAGTAACCGTGCGATGAGGCGCAGGGCGGTGCGTGTGCAGGGCATGACGGGGTGCGGTACGCAGATCGGATGGCTGGCGCCGAGGAGGGTGTTGGGTGGGCAGTGCAGCCACACGCGGTAGACGATCGCGGCACAAACCGGTGGAGAGGCAGTAGCCAGAATGCACCACCTGGGCTCACACCTGTGCGCAAATAGGGCTCGTTTCCCTGCGGTACTGCCTGCAAGCACTGACTGCGGTACTGATTGCGGTACGGTATGTACTGCAGACTCATACCCGGCGATTCGCACCGACAACAACGTGCTCGGTTGTGTGGCGGACAGCCCGGGCAGGCGGTAGACGCGTTTGTACGCTTAAGAGCAGTAGTGTAATAGCCCCCATCCATGGCGGCACACGGGCAGAACGCCCCCGACCGCATGCACCCTGCAGCTGAACGGCGCGTGTTTTATGCATATGCTGCTGCTGCGCAAACTTGGCGTCCAAGATGCGACAAAACGAAAATGAAAACGGCGAAATATACCTGTATGTTGGTGTGCACCCATTTTGGGTGTGGCATCGTGCGCAGTGCGGTATGGGCCATACGGAAGCACTTCCCTCCACAACAGCTTTGCGCCTGTGAGGTTCAGGCTTGAGGGGGATCGAGGCTTAACCGATAATAGACGGCCGCCAGGAGAGCTCTACCATCTCGTGTCTTATTACCGCACTCGTGATCCTCGTCACTTTGCAAAGGCCTCGCAGATCCGGGATCTTGACCTGGTTTGACACCTAGATGAAGGGCAGCACGTAAAACAACACACACCCGCCACAGGCGTCATGGCAAAACACAGCAGGCCCATCCGGCGGCGTACGTGGCATGCGGCGGTACGATCGTACTAAGTGAGCACGGTTGTATCCAACAAGCGCAGAGCACCGCGGGATCTACCGTAAGCATAGGGCCAGCCTGGCAAGCCACGAGCAGCTTCTCAAGCTCAGGCACTCTGCCGCCTAACACTCCAGATGCCTGTCCAATTGTCCACAATCACAGTGCATCTCCTATCCATGGAATTATCATGGGAAAACCGCAGGGAAACCTCAAAACGGGCTGAACGCGGTTCGGGAGCGCAGTCTGCGTTGGACACGCATGCCGCACCGCAACCCACACTGCACCGACAGGCCGCGCGTAAGCCATACATTGATACATACCATGCGTTGCCAGTCATGGTGCTGCTGAATGTCCGTGTGTGATGCAACACCACACCGCCTGTCACGAACCCGCTGCTGTGGTCGCCATTTGGTTGAGGCACACTAGAGTGGCGGTGAGCGAGCAATGCTGGAGTGTGTGTTGAGGGGAATCCACCAGGGAAGAAGTGGATTGGCAAGGGGGAGGATGAATGCCAAGCAGAGGGGAACAATCAAGGGCATGGGTGGCAGAAGCAAAGCTGATGGCGTGGCCTCGTCCCGCTCCCCTTTCCCCTTCAAGCATCAGCCATGTCTAAATGTCGGCTCCGCCCCCCACCCTCGGGGGTTGCTGGCAAATGATGGGGGGGAGAGGGCAGCCGCAGCCAGTAGGAAGGACCGATACGAAAGCAGCTGGACACAATACCGATACACGCCATGCTTAACGCGACCGAACACCTGTAGGACTGGGCAACACACTGGGCAGTGTGCCGATGCGCAGTCTCAGACGCTGGCTGCATCGAGGCAAGCAGCAGTCTGTGGTGGGGGTGGGTTTAGAAATGTTTGGTTCCCATAGGCCATGCAGTA
>BDDA01000916.1:0-13178 GCA_001662385.1 Chlamydomonas asymmetrica | reverse complement strand
GGGGGGGGGGGGGGGGGGGGGGGGGGGGGGGGGGTTGAGGGGTATTCAAGAGGTTCTGAGGGGTGGAGGGTGGCAAGGGCAGTCGTGAGGAGCAGGGTGATGATACGTGCACAACAGCCGAGCTTTTCCTCCCTGAACGCTTCTGATCACTGTCACGGTGAAAATGCATTAGAATAGGAATAGGAACGGGGCCCACAGGAGGCACACTTACTCCATCTCCCGAAGCACCCCCAAACACCCTCGCCATCGTCAGGTGCAGTCTCAATCATCATGCAAAAGCACACAGCACGGCCCCACGGGAAACACACGGCATGGTCCCACGGTATGAACACATTACCCACACAGTTCACATCCACGTTCGCACAACCCCGCCCCCCCAACACCCATATACCGCACACGATCACCCCACACGCGCCCACCCACATGTCCATCTTCTGCCTGACGGAGGCTGTCTGATGCGGCAGCACCACTCCATACACCCACACCACGTTGGGGTGGCGCAATCCACCAAGCATGGACGCCTCCTGCAGAATCAGACAGGATCCCAAGATGGAAGCAATTATCAAGGAGCGCCATATACGATAAACACGATGCAGCGGACGTGAAAGAAAGCCAGGAGATGATTTCATCGACCACACAGTGTGCATGACGAGCTCGAGTGGGTAAATGCCAAATCCATGCAACATGTAAAGCCAGTGCTTGACGAACCACAGAACAACGCTTCTGCCAACGGGTAGCGAATCAGTAAGGTAGGGTTAGTGTTGAGTCGCGTGACCCAGACAAGCATGATGCAGAAATTTGAAGAATATCAAAAGGTTCCCACACATGACATGTCCAGTTGTCCACTGACTGACCTTCAACAGCTCCGCCATGACATCCGTGCTAAGCGTACTGCATGATCCGTCGCCGTTGCCGCCATGGCCGCCGGTAGTCGACAGCAGCAGGCTCGGGCTGAGGCACTTGACGGCCACGTCCACATCGTGCCACCTGCAATAGGGTCACACGGCACGCCGGTCAAGCAAGCGAAGAGGTTTTAGAATGTACTGCCATTGCAGCAAGCCAAGAACAAACCACAATCACAAACAATATGGCATGGCATGAACGGCAGCTCGCTTGAAACACTGTGCACTACAACAGTCGGTAACCCTTGCGTCTCGCTCTTGGCCCACAGCTGCGACGAGGGGCATGGGCCGCTCGACCGACGCACTCCTCCCATCACATCACATCACATCACACAATTACACAATTACACAATTACACAAGCACGCAAGTTTACACGCACGCGCGTATGCACGTACCCCAAAGTAAGCAGTACACAAGCACGCGAGTACAAACATGCGGCGGCGGCTGCTGCTCTCATGCACATACTTGCAGAGGTAGACCTCTCCGTATCCCCCTGCGCCCAGGAACTTGACCACCACCAGCTCCTCGGGGCGCAGGATGTCCAGCTTGGACTCGAGCTCGCTCAGCCCCACGCGCGGCATGGCAGACACCTGCAGCCGCCAGCCGAGGCGCATGATGCATTTCAAAATTCAGATTCAGGTTCACCAGTTACATTCAATCAAAGGATGTAGGACACGCTAAGAACGGGTTAGCAGGCCGCGTTGTGACAATACGCATACAGCGCCAACAGTGTCACGTGCGCGCGTACGATGGCGCGGCGAGCTACGGCTGCTGCTGGCATATGGCGCGGAAAACAGCTGCTTTGCACACAGCCTGTCGTTACACCCTTGCCTGCATGTTACGCACCTTAGCCAAGCCTGCCAACAAACTTGCGCACCGCCAAAAACTGCCGAAGCCCCGCCCACCCACCCGCTCGCATTCTCACTCGCCCTCCCACCCTCCCGCTCACCCGGCCATCTACCTGCCCTCTCACCCGCCCGCCAACTCGCCCACCCGCACACGTTCATGCCTTCTCACCATGTGCCCGAGCTCCTGGCGCAACACGCTGCGCTCGTAGTCGACATCCGACGACCCCGCGGACGACTTGCGGCCCACATTGAGCGACGACTCGCTGCCCCCCCTATCGCCCCCCTGCGCCCCCGTAGGGGTGCACTCGTTCCCCCCGCGCTGGCTGCCCGCGCCGTCGCTGCTGCCGCCGACGCTGCCCACGCTGCTGCTGCCGGTGCGCTCGGTTGCGCCGCTGACGTGCTGCGCGTGCGCGCCCGTGTGCGCGTGCGCGGCGGCGGCTGCGGCGCGACGCGCGCTGGAGGGGGTGGGAGGCACGGAGTCGCTGGTGGCTGGCTGCAGGTCTCGGGCCTGCATCGTGGTGCTTGCGGTGGAGCCGGTGGTGCCGGTAGGGGAGACCTGGGAGCCGGCGCTGCCGCCGGAGCCCGAGCCGTGCTGCGAGGCTGAATTGGCGGGCGTGGGCTGCGCCTGCATTCCGCGACAATTGCACACAGCGAGGAGCACAAACAGTGACAATCACATGCAGCGGAGGATCACATGCCCCGATAATCATGTGCAATGAGGATCAGGTGCAGCGAGGATCACATGAAGCGAGGTTCGCATGCGTCGACAATCTCGTATGCAGCCAGAATCACATGCGTCAACCACACGATGCGGCGCGGGTCACATGCATTGACATCAACGCAGCAAGGGTTACAAACTCACATGCACCAACAATCGTGTCCAGCGCCGAAACACCCAGCAAGCACAGTAGCACACTCCCCGCCAGTTCGTTTCGAGACAACTGCCGGATCAGCACACACACGTTGCTCGCCATCGTCAGGTGCAGCCTCCATCCCTATGCATATGCATACACTACATGGCCCCACAGGAATTACACTACTTGGCCCCACAGAAACTCTTTCTGACACTCCCCAACCCTGCCCTGCCCTGCCGCACCTGCAGCAGCACGCGCAGCTTGAAGGTGGGCTTGCCCAGGCTGACTTGCTCCGCCAGCGCCTCCCACATGTTGACCACGTCGTCGTCGCACGTCTGTTGCGAACGCACACGCGCACAACACACGACAAGACACCCATTGGTCGCTTGTGCAGCGCACAGTCGAATGGGTAAGGACATGGCTGAGGGCAGCCGATGGGATGTGTTCAAGGCTGTGGTGTGCCGCACCGATCCACTGTGAAAACGCACCGGCAATCTGCATCCTGCACAAACTGACAGGCTCATAACCGCGACGATAGACACAGCGCTCTGGTGCGGGACTGTGGCAAGGCCAGGCGCGTGGCGCAAAGCAGCAGTGTTACCCACCAGGTCAACCAGCGTGTCGGGGCTGCCGGGAAGCTCGTACTTGAGCAGGGAGTCCTGCGTGCATGTACACAACACGTCCAAGACTCCAAGGCTAATGTATGCAAGGCGGGTGGGTAAAAAAGAGCGCCTGAGCACAGCCCCGACCGTGTTGATCATGCGCCATAAGCACAAATAACCGCCCGCTACAAGCGGGCAGCACGTGCAAATCGCTACCACGAAGTCCCCGAAGTCTGGCCATCCAGCACACCAGTCACTCCTCAAGCATGGACGAATGCATCGGGAATTCCGCCAGCTCCAGCAGTGCACCGTACATGCCACGCAAGTGAAGTGAGCCCTGCACAGCGGTACTGTATGACACGGAATGATCAAGCAAGTGCTTTCCACATGCACGGTTTCATCAGGCCATAAATGCATACAATAACAAATTCCAGGGCGATTCCCTCAACTGGCACAGCAAGCCCCACGGCACCCAGCCAGCCACCCACCTCTGTGACCTCTGTGCCGGCGACCTTGGCCAGCGCGGTGCGCAGGTCGCTGATGAACGCCACGCACGGCAGCGCCACCAGCCGCGTCTCACCGCCGCCGTACTCCCAGGTCCCGCCAGACGCGCCGCCGGAGGGGCCGGACACCACACGGCTGAACGCGCCGCCCGCGCACAGCAGCACCTTAGCCTGTGGACAGACAGTGAGAAAAGACCACGCACGCACGCATACTGGCATGGAGGAGGCCACATGATGCAGTGTCAATTGACCAAACCAATTACTCGCCGTGCAATCATGTGCATTGTGGATGTGGATGTTGAAAACAGCACCGCACCGCCGGTAATGTACCATGAGGTTGTGCCGCACCTTGGTCATGCCGGTGCCTGCCAGAGACCCTGCGCCCTGGCCGCTGCTGTTGTTGGACAGGTTTGCGGAGATCGCGCTCCAGGCCGCGGTGCTGCCCCCGCCACCGCCCCGCTGCCCCCGCTGCTGCTGCCCCAACAGCAGCAAGCCGCCGGGGCCAAGCACCGTGCCGCCGCCGGCGCCGCTGCCGCCGGCCAAGCTTGCGAGGCCCGTCGCCATGCTGGCGGTACTGCCGCCCACGCTGCCCGTACCGCCTCCTGTACCGCCAGCCGGCACAGTCAGCGGCGAGGGCGTGAGCGTGACGCCAGTCAGCGAGCCGAGGCCAGCGGCTGCGGCGGCGACGGCCGCCGCGGCGGCGGCCTGCTGCTGATGGGAGAGGCTCGCGGAGAGCGCGGCACTCCCGTGGGCGTGCTGGTTGAGGCCCGGCGCGGTTCCGGAGATGGTTCCAGAGCCGCTGGGGTTGGAGAGCATGGTATTGGCGCTGGAGAGCGCGGCGGCGAGGCCGCTGTGCATGGGCGGCTGCGTTGAGGAGAGCGCGGCGCTGGCGCTCATGGTGCTGCCCGCGATGCTGCTGCCGCCTCCTCCGCCCAGCAGCGACGGCGCCAAGCCCGCAACCTGCACGTCAAGGGCACAGCCGCACGGCGCGTAAGCGGTCCATGGAAGGAGTGCCGTATGTGCGGTCACGGACTTGGTACGTACCGGAAATGGCACACGCCCGCCCTAAAACACACACCAACACCTTTCATGTGCCAACTGTCAACCACAGCCCCTCCCGCAACCTGACCCCACCCCACCCAACCCACCCATCCAGTGATCACTGCTGCTCCCACTCACCATGCTTGGCAGCACCTTGCCAGGCGCCAGAGCCGCGGAGGCCAGCGTGCCCTGCAGCGACTGCAGCGACACCGTCGGCACGCTGCCTGTAGCGCCCGTAGCGCCCACCGCAGGCTTCAAGCCCAGCAGGGAGGCCACGCCAGCGGGCGCGGGGGTCCCGGCGGACCCGGAGCTAGCCAGCGCCAGGTGCTGCTGCAGCGCTGCCGCCGCTGCGAGGTTAGCAGCGGCTGCCGACGACGGCGCGCCGCGCCCGAGCTTGCCTGACGCAGCCAGCGACGGCTGCCCGAACGCGGATGATGCCGCCGCCGCCGCCGCTGCCTCAGCAGGATTCGTTGGTGAAGTAAGCGTGGTAGCGGGGGGACTCGGCACACCGACAAGTGCGGAGAGGGGGAGTAAGTTGGCGCCTCCGGCCGCGGTGGAGGCCACCACAACAGGCACAGCGCCACCCGTAGCTCCCGCGTCTGCCGCCGCCCCTGCGGGCCCGGTCGCAGCCGCACCGCCGAGCACTGCCGCAGGCGCGCTGGCCACGCTGGCACCGTCAGCCGACGAGTCCGCGTCCTGGCCTAAATCGATGGGGGCGTCATGCGTGGGTATGTGGCTGCCGCCGCGCTGCAACGGCTTGGACATGGGCATGTAGGCGATGCCGCTGCCGGGTGAGAGAGTCGTGGAGTTCCCGGTGGCTGAGATGGATGGCAGGATGATGTTGGGCAGGCCAGGTCTGCCACTAGGAATGGACGCGCCCAGCATGCCATGGAGGTCGAAGCTGATGCTGGATCCACTGGAGGGTGGGTAGGAGGAGGCAAGGGGGAGGACGGAGGGCTGGGCAGGCACACCGGGAAGGCTCCCCGGGATTGCGGTTCCGGCGCCGCCCAACGCGACTGCAGTAGCGCTCTGCGGCACGCCGCGCGAGCCTGCTGCCACGCGCAGCGGCTGGTGCTGGTGCTGGTGCATGTGCACGTGCTGGTGCACGTGCTGGTGCTGCTGAGGCTGCTGCTGCTGCTGCTGCTCGAGCGCCAACCTGCCAGCTGCAGACGCGGGCGAAACCATCACGCCCAACGGCGTCAGCACCGCCGAGACAGGCGCAGCAGGAGCACCGGGCAAGGTGGTAACGCCTCCCTTATCCCCCCCTGGAGCCTCTGATGCGGCCAGCACAGGCCCGGCGATCCAGCTCATGCTGCCCGATGTGGGTCGGCTGACCGAGGCAGCGGCGGCGTTCGTGCCCTGCCCCAGCGCGGTCGCCAGCAGCGCCTGCTGCTGCGCCTGCAACTCCTGCAGCTGCGCCTGCTGCGCCTGCTTGACCTGAGCGTCTCGTGCCTGCTGCGCCTGGAGCGCCTGGATCTGCTGCATGAGCAGCGCGTTCGTGGCGGCCACGGCCGCGGCCGTCTGCGCGGACCATTCGCTCGACACGGAAGCTGACGACGACGACGGCAGCGAGGTCGCGGGCGAGACCTGCAGCTGCCCCTGCTGCGCAAGCGCTGCCTGCTGCTCTGCGTACGCCGTCACTGCTGCGGCCGCGGCTGCGGCCGCTGAGGTGGTGGCGGCGCCTTGCGCCGGCGACAAAACGGCGTCAACACGCCTTTGCGCGCCCGTGCTTTCTGCTGCAGCTTCTGTGCACGCAGCCGCCTGTTCAGGCGTCGCCGGCACGCAGTCCACATCTGCAGCGGGTGACCCAGATGGATGCCGTGCCCCTCCCTGCTGCTGTGAGTCATCACCCGCAACAGGCTGCGGTACGCCCGCGGTCTGGGTCGCCTCGTCACCTGCGGGCTGCTGACTGCCCGCCGCAGCAGCCAGGAGCTGCGCAGTTTGCTCCATGGCAGCGATAGTAGGCGTGTGGTCCCCGAGCGTAGCGGTTGTGCTGCTGCTGCTGCTTCCGCCCGCACCTCCGCTGGCCTGAAGCGCTGACACCAAACTGCCCAAGCTCGAGGCGCTAAGAGAAGGTCCAGACATAGCGAGCGAAGTGTTGCCAGGAAAAAGGGAAGCCAGGGCTGCTGCAGGCATGGACAGCTGTTGCTGACCCTCAGGCCCAGTGGACAGTGTCACTGTCACGGATTGTGCCGGAGTGCTCTGCGTAGCTGGTAGCATCACGGTGGCCTGGGTGGTTGTCACAGGCATTAACGCGACAGGGACTGCGCCGTTGCTGCCAGTGATTTGCCCTGTTGACAAGTCAATGAGTCGCTGTCCAACTGGCGCGTCCAAGTTGTGCTCGCAGGTGTCCCCCAAGGAATTCCCTTGCGGCGCACGAACTGACGGAACAATGCCGAGAGGCGCAAGAGATTGCTTGGCTAAGAGGGAGGGGCAGGTGATGGTGGCAGCCGCAGGAGCAACTTGGTGTAGCAGTTTCCCAGGAGGGAGGGCAGCAGGCCCTCCTTGCCCGCCAGTAGGGCCTTGCGGTAAAGCGGACAACGCCGTGGCGTCAACTGCATGCCCCAGTGTGCCAGGGACGACGCCAGGCGCTTGGGTCAGCCGCGAAGCTCCAGGCTGCCCAGGCTTCAGAAGCGCCTGGCTTGAAAGCTTTCCTGCCAAGGTGAAACCCTGTGCGCCAGCTGTGACCTGTGGCGCCGTTGCAAAGCCTGACAGCTCCGCCCGCCTTGGCCCGCCTGCCAGGGCACCAGGAGAAGCCATGGGTAAGCTAGGGGGAGCTGGTGAAGCAGATGGTGGCGAATCAGGGCTCCCAGCTGTTTCAGGAGACGTCAACCCAGTCAGGACCGTTGGATTCATGACGCAGTCGAACGAACCGCGGGAGGAACCTGTTCTGACCAGCGGGCTGAATCAGCCAGCACCTGCCTCCAGAGGTGTGCACTGTCTTATAAATATCCTGTTGATGTCCTCAGCTGCGTGCAGCACGGCTGGTTCTGCGTGGACCGGTCCACCGGGCAGTGCTCTTGCAGTCGCTGCCTACTGCCTCGGCACGATACACCACTGTGCGCGTTGCACCTTGGCTGCTTACGGGCTGCTGCTCCTACAAGTTGAAGCTGCCCACTGTCCTTGAACGCCAGGGGTCAGCTGCAAGAGGGTGGTGCTAGCACCTGTGTGAACGAGCGTGGGCAGAGACGGCAGAGGATCAAACCTGCTGGGAAGGCAGCAGGTCGTGGAGCTGACGATACCGAGCAGGCCAGGGGCCAAACCCAAGCGGCACGAACAAAGTGCGTTTCTCCCTTGACGTGCATGCCAAACACACGGGCTTGGCGCGAGGGGGCTATGTGTCAAGTCATCTTCACTACGAAGCCGGAAACCAAACGTTCAGGCGAATTGTGGACCCCCACCGCCACCCAGAACTGGTCAAGCGAGCACACGACGGCCGCACTCACCACGCTAGACGTTGCTGCTCCATGGCTTCGGCGCGTCCCATGCAGAGGACACAGCGGGCTACTTTCAGGTGCTGTATCGCACTTTGGACTATGGTGAGTTGAGAATCAATCTCCTGACTGCAGCACTCCAGGTCACGAAGACCATCAGGCACAGAGTATAAGGTGGCTCAGTCAGGTCTATGTCTTTGCACCGTTCCACGCATCGCTTGTTGCGACCGATTCTGTGCGGAGGGGCCTCTTCTGACAGGCCGCTGGCTGTCATGCAGGCCACCATCATCAATTCCATTTGGAGGTGAACAAAATATTGCATCCACGCAGATGTATGCATGTACGCGTACTCGCACTGCCTGCTGCCTGCCAACAACGTCAACACCAAACTGCGGCCCTGTAGTCAGCACAGCGTGACGTGCTCAGCGGACAGTGACATGTCAGATGGATTGCACAGGGTTGCAATGTGGCCCTCATGCACAGCTACTGGGGCGTGCGCAGTTTGTGTCATCGGCTCGTGACGCCACCAATTCCCCGTAGCAGTGCAACTAACGCGATCAACCCGGAAGGTGCCCGTCTAGAGCGCACATCAGGTGGAAACGACTGGTGTGATAAGCTCACGTATGCATGGGCGTTGCCACTTTCAATGGGAAAGCTTCGTGAGTGGCAAGCCAACCCTGCCAGCGACTGTGACTGTCAAGGGACAGACAGCGCAGACTGAACAAGGAGGGAAATTACGCACTTGACAAACAAGAACCAAAATCCAGTTTTGGAGTTTGGTTATCTGTCCGATAGGCTGCCCTAAACACATTTAAATGGCGGTCCGAAACCGCCAAACCTGAACCACAGAACGAGGGTCAGCTTGACATGGTGTTGCTGTACATAAAACAAATCATGTAGAGCACAGTACGTTCACTCTTACAGCGATTGAAGCAGACGGCTTTGCCACATAACCAGCCCACCTGATTGCAAGTTTGCAGCACGCAGCCACTGAAAGTCCATTCGTCCGTTTTATTAGAAATCTGCTAACCATGCAGCTACACCAAAATCATGCAGGTCTTCAATCGTTGAGGGCTCGCACAGAACGGAAAGCACCGTGTGTGCTGGTCAGGGCACAGGCAGGCTTTGGAAAGAGCAACAAGAAGGTCGTAAGCAGCCAGGAATCACCTGCTGGGAGCTATCTGCCCCGGACAAACAAGCGACGTGTGGACCTTGCTGAGGAATTCGGGAGAAACAGGACGGTGGATAAGGCCCAGGATGCCCCAGGGAGCGAGGACACAAGCAAAGGAAACTGGTGAGCCTTGAGCCGTGTTTCGAAACTGATTGGAAGGAGGTGCCAAAGTGGCAAGCACGGCAATTACTTTTCCACAGGTGTCTTTCGGCACTAGTTTGTTGCTTAGCTGGCTGAGTTGCTACCATCGTGGTAGCGCTGAAGCGCTTGCCACAAACAGGGTGTGGAGCGGAGCTCTTAGCGCGGGGCACTTTCAGGGCCTGTGTATGCGCAGCAGGGCATGCTGTGCTGCTTGCACTGTGCTGTCATTTTTACAGCTCCTGTGAGGGGCTGTTTTCTGGCATCATGCAGGGGTGCCCGTGCTCGATGGGTGGTCGGTCCTGCTTGATGGTTCACAAGCCCGTACCAGTTCTCGAGCACTGTTAGTTATTATGAGTCCATGTATATTGCCTTTCAACCACAAGCTGATACTCCCCCACGCAGGACCCAGAACTCAGGGTCTGTCCCATACATCGCCAGACTTGTGCTTGCAGTGTCGTAGCTCGAGACAGTATGACTTACGCAAGGTTGCGCAGCCAGTCATAGGCCAGGCACAAGGCCCTAGCGCACCAGTACAAAGCCCTGACCCTTGCAAAGTATCGGGCGTGGCTCACGGTACCATCACTGGCATCAGGCCGTGGGCGGCCCCCCACACATGCAATGCTGCCTGCCATGAAGCACACCTGAACAATGCTCCTTGTTGGGTGTAGGTTTAGGTTCAAACATCCACGGTTCAGGGTAGGCATGTGTGTTCAGCGCATACACCCGCTCCCCCCTGCACTTGCCTTCCGCACGCGCACCGCCCTGAGCTGCCCGCACCCCCCAAAAAAAAAAAAACGGTTTGACCCTGTCCTGCGGACTGCCGCGCTGCCTGCACAGGTTCCCGCTGGCCAACGTCTCCGACTTCGGCGGGGACAGCGCCAACCCGCAGGGCCGGAAGCTGGTGGAGCTGGCCGCCAGCAAGCAGTTTGTGCTGCTGCACGCGCACAAGGGCACCATCTACGCTATGAACGCCTACTCCACCGCGTACCAATACCCGCTCCTAGACGGCAAGGTGGGTTGGTCAGGGTGGCGCACTGGCACGTGCTTGCGTGGTGGTTCGGGTAGTGCGCTTTGCCGGTCAGCAGTTGCTGCTCTGCATGCGGCACGCAATGCCGATACAAGTGCATCCCCGCTAGCACTTACCGCTGCCAGCATTCAAACTGACAAAATCCACATGTCGAAAACATTATACAGTCGCGCGAGGGGGGGGGGGCAGAAAAGTTATGCCCTGACACAGGCTGAGTCGCGACTCACGAGGGTTTCAACTGCAACCCCTGCATAGCTGCACCAAGCGGCCGCGATGGCGACTGCACTTGCCTCAGTCGAATTTTGTCACCTCCACGCCTTCCTCCCGTACCGCGTTATGAATGCACACGACGCGCCCAGTGTCGTCAGTGTTCCGGCATACCCTACTTGTTCACGTTGCCGTGTAAATTCCCTTTCTCTCTCTCTCTCTCTCTCTCTCTCTCTCTCTCTCACACGCTGCCATGGTCCCATGCGAAGCAATCCAACTGAACACACGCATGCACAATCCATATTACCGAGGCGGCCGGCGCGCTCCTAATGTAACTTCAATATGCATGACATAATTACATGAACTTTACTTCTTCACGCATGCACTATTCAGATCACCGAGGAGGCTGGTGGCCCCGCCATAGAGACCCCCCTGGACGGCACGCAGTACGACCTCAAGACCGGCAAGGTGCTCAAGTGGTGCCCGCGCGAGGGCGGCAACCCCATCCGCGGCCTGCTGGCCACGCTCAAGTCCACCATCGACCCCATCCCGCTCCCTGTGTACCCCGTTGTGGTCAAGTCGGATGGCCAGGTGTACGTGCGCTTGAGCTGAGCGCGCCGAGCATCGCTCCTGCTAGCTTGTCAAGCCTACAGAAAAATCAGCATATCATGTGCCGGCGAGCCGCTTGCAGTGCATGGCATGTGCATGTGCATGCGTGCACTTGCGGTGTAGAGAGGTCCCCGCCCGCTTGCTCGTCCCTGCGACGTGGGCGAAATATCATTTTGGCCGCTTCTTGTGTGGGACCCGGCGTTGCTTGAACCGCTCGCCACGCTCGTGACCTAGTTGGCGCATGTGGATATGTGAAACTCGTGCTTCGGTGTGCTGCAGCTTGTGTTTATTGCCAGAGGCTTACATTTTCCCAGGGGCCGTCACTTTCAGGCTTATCCTGGTGCGTACGCGTACGGATGGTGTTGCACCAGCCTCAGAAATTCAACCCTAATTGCGCGGCTGCCTCGCGTTCGCTTGTGGCTGGCATGTCACCGTGTGAGCCTTGCCTACGACGTAAAATTCATTCCGCCACGTTATCGTCCAGCTTATCGTCTTACGTGATACAATCTTGATCCTGACCATATCAGCCGCCTCAATGTTGCGTGTTGACTCAACCCTGTTGAGCCTCAACACGTGCGGGGCTGTCTGTGTGCCATGCCGTGGCATCGTCGCAGTTGGTTCAGTGGGGCGGCGTTGTGCTACGCTGCAGGTGGTGCCACAAGCACACCTGCAGGCCTTATGTACACACGCAGTACACCCCTTGGGCACTCTTTCTGACACACAGTACACGTGCCGAACACTGCTTGCAAACTGATCAGGTACTTGCGCCGCAACGGATCCTTGTATTCCCCTGTGCAGTGCTGTAACAAGAGGGCACACATCAGGAGGTTGCAATTGCTGTGAAAGCCTCTCGGCACAGCATGCCTATGTGCTAGCGTGGGTTTTGCTAAACGGCGCACTCTCATGCGGCAACCCCATGTGATGCTGACGCAGCGTTGCGTGCGTGTGCAAGACTGCCAGTGCAGCGTGCGCACGGCGGGTGTTTGCATTGCAAGTTCCCTGACTCAGGTGCAATATGTGGGCACCCTTGCAGCGGTGATTGCTATATTGCCCGTGGAAGAAGCAGGACGCTGCTGCAGGGCGCCACCCAGATGTGTGAATGTCGCTAGGCAAGGCACAAGTGACGGAGATCGCTCCAGCCCCAACATGAGCCACAGAAGCAGCTGAAAAGGAAGGCGGATGACGCACATGCTTACCAGTTTGAGGATAGCACGCATACTGCATGCATCAAGCCTAAGCCTTGCTGCCTGCTCAACCCAAATGCGCATCGGGACGGGAGCAAATGCGTGCAGACCTTCATCAAACCACAATTTGTGGACAACACACCTGTCTCCAAGGGTGTAAACTGAAACACCGTGAAGAAGCTTTCTGAAAGGTGGCAGATGAGGATAGGAGGGGTGGGAGCAGTGGGGTGGTAATAAAAGCAGGGGGATGTGGTGGGGGGGCTTGAACCGTCCACAAAAAGCGTTGGGCGCGCTGCGCTTGGAGCACCAGCATACGAGCATCCATTCCATAGGTGTTCGCATTTTGGGTGCATCCGTGCAAGGCGTCGACACGCACCCCCGTTCGGCAGCTGCCTGACCGTCCGTGCCAGGGTTGCAACAAGCCCTGGTGAATGGGGGATGGGGGGCATGTGTGTTGCCGAACCAGCTACGTGAGCACCGCTTCGGTAGCAATCAGCGACACCACTTGGCTCGAACGACAGGAAGCGGTCTCGGAGAGGGTGCTGGCGACCGTGTTTCAGCGAGCCAGGGACCGCCCAGAGGCAGACGAGAGGTGCAGAAATGTATCATCAGTGTGCATACGAAATGTAACCTCTGGGCCACGGTGTTGGGTGG
>BDDA01000915.1:31509-45826 GCA_001662385.1 Chlamydomonas asymmetrica | reverse complement strand
GCAAGTGCACTCCCCTGCCAGCGCCTACGAATACCTACCTGTTCACAAGGCGCAGGCGTGTGGTAGGTGTGGGGTCGGGCCCCGGCAGGCTTACAGTGCGGAACGCGCCAGACCTGCGCCACATGGCACACGAGGTGGTGGGTTTCGGGCGGGAACTAGGGGCATAACGATAGACGATAGTAGCAGGCGTGAGGTACGGGTCTTTGCTCCCGCGCTTGTGTTTGAATGTGGAGGGTCGCTTGTTAGCACTATGCCACGTGCACCGCTTTATCACTGCCGTGGCTTACTGAGTGCAATGCTGACACGCCGGCAGTGGTGAGTGCAACACGCGTGCATCAGCGTGTGATCGGGGCCGGGAAGGTGGCCGTGTGGTGGAGAGACAGGCATTCTGTCCGCCAGATCTGCAGACACAGCCGCATGTGCAAACACGACAGCCAGGCACGCATCCTCAATGGGTCGCATGAATGGCTTACATGCCAAAGTGGATGTGCACCACCACCACATCACTTGCGGCAGGGCTGGAGCCAGGCGCCCCGTCAGAGCCGGCCCCGCCTGCAGCCACTGAGCCGCCGGCAGCGGCAGCGGCAGCAGCCTGCTGGGCCCCCTGCTCCTCCTCCTGTTGCGCGTTGCTTGCGGCGGCGGGCTGCTTGCGCTTAGCGGATGCCTTGCGGCCCCCAGCTGCGACCTGCACGCATACGACATGCTGGATTGGTTGCCTGAACATCTGCATGCATGTAGTCCTCGTGGCCTTGGAGGCTGTTGACGGGTGAATCGTTCTCCGCGTGGGCACCATGCCACGACGCCAAGGTTTGCCCAGCGGCTCACTACCACTATGGCACTCCAAACGACAGCTGTGCGGCCAGCCAGCCAGCCAGCCAATCAGGCCAGAACGCACCTGCTCGCTGCCGCCCGCCGCACCGCCTGCCTGGTCAGCGCTCGGGTCCGCGCGGGCAACCGCATCACAAAGCGCCTTGGGGCCGAAGAAGTAAAACAGGTTCTGCAATGGCCAATCAATACAGGCAGAGTACAAACCCCAGATTCCCATACAATACCTGAATCAGCTGAGAGTAGGACCCAACACGAATGAGCAATACCTTTGTCACAAATTAGGAGCAAGTCTAGCAGCACACCAGGCAACAACATGTATGTCAGGCGGGTGTCACAGCAGCCCCGTTCTGTGGCCTGTTCGTTTCAGTGGCTGCCACGCGGACCCGGTTGAGACTGCTCACCTTGCCGTGCACCTCGATGCGGCTCAGCGGCTTGCCGTTCACCAGCGCTGCACCTGCGAGCACCAACACATAACAACACATGCGCGGCCGCCGCACACACGCTCGTACCCAAGCGGTCACATACTCATATCCACAGTATGCGCACACGGGCGCGTTGCTGCTGACGCCCCAACATAATGCTGGTTGACGCTGTGACTACAAGTGACCCCGAGCAGCCTTGGATTCATCCCCCGAGGCGAAGGGCTACTGGTGTGGTGGATGCTGCGGTGGGGGCGTGTGTGTGGGGGTGGGTGAGAGGGGGAGGGAAGCAGGCGGGGGGCGTTCCCTGCCAGACACCGCTGTTGCCAACTCGCCCTGCATACTGCACGCCTGCTGACTGGTGCAGCAGAGCCCTGAACGGGTTTAGTGCAGTGCAGATGCAGTACCAGTACCTGGGTGAAGTGTGCGTGACGTGGTCCATGCTCATTCCGAGGAGGGGAATGCCCCGCGTGCGAGGGGGAGGGGTGTGTAGTGTGCATCATGGGCATCAGTGCATCACCGCTGGGAACTAGGGCGAACAGTAGGTGGCATACGCTGGAGTGCACATGCAGTGCCCATGCCAGTACGCATGCAGTATGCTGTGGCAGTACCCTCTTATCACAAGCTTGCAAGGCACGCCTGCCGGAGCAGCTGCCCCGGGACGGGGTGCAAGTGCGCAGCGCTCACCCTCGACAAAGCGCCCGTTGGGGCTGGTCGCCTCAAACTGCACCAAACACACGCGTGGGAAGTCCAAATGTGAAGCCGTCAGGAGAACATAGTGTGTTCAGTAGTAGAAACCCATCAGCAGCAGCGCTTTACGCGTACAAAAACGGTCAGGGCGGTGTATGGCGCGGCGCGTCTCAGGTGGCCTTACCGAGCGCCCCTGCAGCAGGCGCCGGTGACTGTGCGCGACCCTATGGCACTGATGCCCCTCCACCATCGTGATGACAAGCTGCCTGCGCTGTGGCACAGCCCGTTGGGCCCAGTGATGCGTGAAGGGAAGCCTTGCAGCGCAGCAAGGCGAGTGCATGCAGTTGTAGACAGGGTTGGGTTCTGGTGGCACAGCAAGTGAGTGCAGCAGCTGGACAGGGCAGATATGGGATGTGAATGTCCTGATACTGACCATAATTGCAGGAATCGGGGGATGTGTGCACAGGAATTGGTGGTGGACGAGACGCCCACGCGTAGCAGGGGGCGTGCAGGGCCTAGCCCGGTATGACTTGCACGCATGAACATACTCAATTCAACGTACATATCACGTTCCCAAATACGTACACCACACCTCACCTCGCCTCAGGAGTGACCACCGTTTCCCCTACGTGAAAGGCATGGCCGCACTTTGTTCGCGCTTATCAATGTGCTTGGCCGCACCAAGCGCACCTTCCACTTCTGGTAGGCCCTATGCCTGTGCTTTGTTACCACAGCTCCGTAGTGGGCTATCACACAAAGGACACAAACTGGTCGCGTCAGTACCTCACTCGTCAGTTGGCGTCGCGCGCAAACGGTTGAGCCCAGCTCAGGTGTTTCCTTTTGACCAGGCCTGGGCTCCAAACCTTTCTGCATCGGTGAGGTGCAATAACTCGAATCACACTTTGTGCTCACAAAACGTGGTCGGTGCACTGACGCCCCGGCTTGGTTTCATGCCATTTTGCAGAGCCTGGCTCCTCAGCTATTTGCAGTGTCGCTCTTCCCATACCTGGCCTTCCTCTACTACCTTACACAGAGTGGGAAAACCCCCAAGCTGGCGCTGTTTGGCTTCTACTTCTTGCTTGCTTTTGTGGGCGCCACAATTCCGGCGGGCATTTATGGTGGGTCCTTTCTTACCTGTTGCCCGTGAGACTGCCTTTGCACTGGCCAGCTCCTGTCCTGCATCGTTTTTATATTGCAGTGTTGCATCTGTCCGCCTGGTATAACGTCCAACTCCATGCTGCTGCTTGCAGCCAAAGTGCACTACGGCGAGGCACTGGCAAACGTGGACTGGCTTCATGGGGCAGCAGAGTCGTTGCTGACAGTGACCAACCTGCTCATAGTGCTTGGGTTTAGGCAGGGTATCCGCGAGGCCGAGGCGTCTACAGCAGCTGCAGCAGCATCCCCCAGTGCCAAGCAACCAGTGTCGAGTGCGCAGGCACCCGCTGCTTCCCAGGTTGTTGACGTCAACTCATCTACACCCCAGAGCCGCTCATGACCGCCTGGTGTGTATTAGGCTTTGCTGCACAACCTTGCCTGACCTCTCCTGCCTAGCAGCGCCATGTGCTTGCTGGCCTGACTGGCGCTCCGGCATGACTGGTACGATCACCCCGCGCTTACAAGGCATGTGCATGCTTGCTTCCTTACTGGGCATGGCCCAAGCACAGGCCGCATGGGGTGTATGCTGGGAACATGTGTGGAGGTGCACTACCCGGTGCACCACCCACCACATGCTATATTACGTGCTATTGCTGTAACGTAGTAACGCAGAGCATTGATTCATTGATGTTGATAGGCCTTGCATGTTGCATGTGACATGTGCGCGCATGCAAGCAAGCACGCCAAGATGAACAGCTGGTCACCATGGCAAATGCGAACACGGATTTGCATCTGTTGGTGGGGTCCGAGCAACGTGCTCAGCATGTGACCTCACATCGCGACACGCACACAACAATGTGTCACGCTAAGCTCACACTACACCCACTGCATGTGGTCACATACGCGTCACCCGCTGTACCGCCAGTAGCCCGCCTGGCTGGCGATAACTAGATAACGTTGACGCGAAAGGGACACACATGATGAACGCAATAGCCTTGCCCTCACCAATGCAAAATGCCACAGTGAGGAATACCCGTATGCACTGATTTAGTACATGTATGGACAGTGAACGCGAATGGTGGCAAGCATCATAAAAAACACGCATGATGCTGCGGAGGCAACTACTCTATGGGAAAGGCAGTACTTGCGAGCAGGTCAAGCGTAGATATGAAATCCCTATGCATGCATGGAGGTACGGTACGATAACTGCGCCTAAACATTCCTCAAGACTTCAGCTCTCAACGCAGTGAGCAGGTTTCCAAAATCGTGATGCTGCCACACACTTGTCACATTCAAGGAAGTGCATGGCATGGGCAAGGTAGGATGACCAGTATGCCGCACCCTGTTGGTTGGATTACAAGCACCTTGTATGCCCAAGCCAGTTTGACGCTTATGCAAGCTGTGAACGACCGCAACAGGCACGTCCGTTCAAGGAAGGCAGCCACTGTTGAGGTCGGGCGTGTGAGCTTTCAACGTGTATAGGGCCAGGCAGTGTCACCCTTTGCCTCCAGAGTTTGCGAGGAAGGTCCATGCAGCCAAGTTGGCGGCCAGGACAAGGGGTAAAGACAAATCGGGCACCACCCACCTCGATGCGGGCTCCAAAAGATACTCGCTGTGATGGTGCCCACCTGCATGCTCATGAGCATGGGCTTTCTGCAGCGCCGCCGCTTTGGCCTCGCTCTCCAGCTTCTTCCTTTGCCAGGGCCACAACAGGCCGCTAGGGATCTCAGGTTGACGAGAACGTAGCTGCTCATGGCGGTACTTGTACATTGCTTGCACATACGAGTCTGTTTCCAGGCCCTTCAAGACCTTGTTCAAAGGTACGTGGGCTGTCGTCCGGAGATAGCTTCCGTCCTCCCTGAGCAGCCAAAAACACAACATCGTTATTTTGAGCTCAGGTGCAAGACAGCTGCAAACGAGGCCTATTCACTGCGCTTGCAACGGCTGGTCAGCAACAAACCACCTCCGTCGCAAGTAAACTGCAAAAGCAAGACTAAAGCCGTAAACTTACCGGAAATATGGGCATTTGGACTTGATGGAGGTTGCAGGCAGTCCCCAGCGGAAGAATGGTGCAACCATCTGCCAGGCTTCATCGGCGGTGCGCGTGAAAACCTTTACATAAGGATTGTTCATGATGGCTGGTTTGGGCGTCTGAACGTATCTGCGGCCAGGGACTTTCCAAGGCAGTGTCAGGGTCGCCCGCTAACCCCCATACGCGTTGTTGGTTTGGTGCTGGTTGAGACGTGTGCCAAGCAGTTTGCAAAAAGAAGGGCAGCACTCACAAAACGTTGAAGGCACGGTTGTCCAGCGAAAAACCAAGCGGCCTGGGCTCTCCAATTTGGAAGGTGTAGATATCGCGGTGTTTTTGCGCGGCTGGACAATATAGGCTGGTGACCGTTTGCAAGGACGGGTCATGTCCAGGCCCTGGGATCATGCTGAAGTGACTAAAGTCACCCTCTGAGGAGCTGATGAAGTACTTTGCGCGTCCTGCATGCAGGTTCACTCGGTTGTCCATTTTGGTGGTGGCAACTTGGTCAGCGGCCAGTTGCCAAACACCAACGTATGAGACAAAGTTATGAGGCAACTGCAACACAGAATCGTAAGGAACTGTGACATGTTGACATGATGTGTGGTGTTATGGCGCAACCGGGTCTCAGGCCTGAATGCTGGTGTGCATGAGCCCGGTCGCACGTCTTAGGCACGCCTGCATGACTACCCCAGCCCTATTGGGTCAAGATGGCATACTGTTGCTACTCAAGTGTTGATGCTGCAGGTTGTGGCACACGCGTGCAAGTTGCCCCGGTTTTGACCGTCGTGTATGAACAGTACCCTCAAATGTTTGCATCACAATAATGTAGGCGGTAAGCAGCAAGTGTGAACAGATGCCGCGGGCACCAGCGGCCTTGGGCAAGGGCCTTGCCAGCTTGTCCACGGGTGCCTGCGCGCTCGGCCGCCTGCGTGGCGATTGCAGCGCTGCGCCTTCCGCTGCCCTCAGCAGCTCACATACTGGCCTTGCGCCCTTGTCGACGAACCCAAGCACAGCCGATGATAGCTCTGTGATCCCAGATTCGTTTGAGTCCACGGCGCAGCATGCAGCGGAGCCATCATCGAGCTTGGCCAGTCACGCAACCGCGATGATATGCAGCCGCAGCGCTGCATCCTCAGAGCGGTTTGCTGTGCCACGGCCCTTTGTGCTTCAGGAGCCCACACAGCACAGCAGGCAGCAATACCGCCTGCTTGGCCGCGCAGTTCCAAGCACCAGTAGCCCAGCACCAGCAGTGCCTCAGCGGGCGCTACACTCGCAGCCAGAGCCTGCGGCAGGCAGGGGGGGGTCAGAGCCTCAGTGGGGGGTTCAAAGGCCCCTTACAGAAGCTGCTCCTGGTCCTGCCCCAAACGGGGGCCATACAACCCTCTCTGCCTCACAACCCGAGCAGGGCAGCCCTGACGACCTGATCAGTGACGAAGCGCTCGACAGCGTGCTTGCAGGGGCACACGAGGCAACACATCGAGATAGGTTGGCGCATCAGTTGCTGCAGCTCGAGCCGGAACGTTCCCACTTAACCCCCCAGGATGCCCACCAGGCTCTGCTGACTGTTGGTGTGCACGACACACGCGATACCAGCGGGGCTGGTGCTGCCAGCACCGACATCCTGCAGCTCGCCACCGCTCCGCCACAGGCGGGGCTGCAGGAAGATGCTTCCCTGCTGGAGCTGCCGCCGCAGCACGACCATGCGCCGCATGCGTCTGACT
This sequence comes from Chlamydomonas asymmetrica, assembly GCA_001662385.1. Classification (NCBI taxonomy): domain Eukaryota; kingdom Viridiplantae; phylum Chlorophyta; class Chlorophyceae; order Chlamydomonadales; family Chlamydomonadaceae; genus Chlamydomonas; species Chlamydomonas asymmetrica. The sequence continues at coordinate 39,044 of BDDA01000915.1, read as the reverse complement.
CTGCCGATCGCAGTACGTCCTTGACGCATGCAGCAGGCGCTGCGCGCAGCAACTCAAAATCTCAATCAGATCGTTTGGGCGGCGTGGATGGCCAGCAGTACAGGCGGGACAACCCACGTGCTCAGCGCAGTACAGGTCGTCCTGCAGGCAACACCACGTGGGTGGACTCCATGGGTGGGCTATGGGGTGCTCCTGGCGTGCTGAGCCCAGCCGGCGACGTGCCGCTATCAGAGCTGTCTGCGGGCGGCGCCAGCGGGCGTGTGGGGCGCGTGAAAGAGAGCGTTGAGAGCCGCGTGCAACGCGCAAACACGCTGGCTGACCTCTTGGAGAGGGCCAGCACCAGCACCAGCGCCCCCGCGACCACCCGCATTAGCACCAGCAGTAACAGCGGTGCCGGCAGTGCTACAGGCAGCGGCACGGCGGGCGGGCTCCAGCGCAGGGCGCTGAAGGACACCGCACTGAGCAAAGATGGAGCAGTGGGAGTTCGCGATCTGGGTCAACCTCAAGCGCATGCGGCTGCATCTTCGGCCACCCTCCTGGAGCCAAGATCATCGGTGCCGCAAAGCATGGTCACTGCTGCAGTATCCCAAGGGGAAGCTGGTGCTCGGCGGCCTGCACCCACAGCAGCACATGGGTCAAGCGTGTCGCCATCGCCGTCAACCTCTGGGATCAGCGCAGAATACCACGCTGGCAGCACCAACGCAGGTGGTCCAGACGCACCAGGCAGCGCCAACAGGCCCAGCAGCGCAAGTAGGAGCCAAGCGTCCGGCCGTATGGGAGGCCTCGCACAGGGGTCAGGCATGGTTCCGGAGCCGCAGCGCAATGCGGGTCAGGGGTCGCCGCCGCAGCTGCTGCCGCTGCTGCGCAGGTCACGCGCGAGGCCAAGGGCGGTGATAGACGTAGCCGCGCCTGCGGAGCAGCACCCGGGGGAGGTGCTCGCGCAGCGTGCGGATCTGGCATCGCGGCAGCGGCGCCATGACGAAACGGTTCGCGAGGCCAGAGCACTGGAGAGCAGCCTAGGGCGGGGCGCGGAGCTGGACTCGGGTCTCAAAGGTGCTGCCTTGCGCCAATCGTGGAAGCTCAACGAGGGTAGGTTGGCCCAGGTGGCCCTGCAGCGCCACACAGGCGTGGCTCCTGCACGCGCTGCTGCTGCCGTTGCGCCTGCGCCCTTACCACTGCTGAGCGGCGCCGCCCTGCCGCCGCCGCCTCCGCTGCCGCGGCAGCAGCAGCCGCTTTCCGAGGCTGCCATTGCCAGCAACGTCAGCCTTGCGCAGAGGCAGCAGCAGCAGCAGCAGCAGCAGCTTGCGCCGTCCTTAGCCCTGGGTGAGGCTGTGGATGGGGCGCCAGCTGCGTATGCAGCTGGCCTGCAGCCTGCCGCACCAGCAGGCGCTGCAACCAGGCGCGCCACCGCACACCACTTGGCGGGCTTGATGGCGTGGGTGGCGGCCCCGCGGGGCGAGGGCGCCGCAGCGGCGCTGCGTATGGCAGCACCCCGCGTCAGCAGCCAGCAACTCCCAGAGCAGACACTTGCGCCGCCCGGCGCAGCCTCCTCTGAGGCAGCTGATGCAGCTGCGAGTGCCGTACAGGCGACTACTGCACCGTCGCCTTTTGCTGGGGAAGCACCTGCGGCTGGGAGCGCAGAACTGCCGCAGGGACTGCCGCAGCACCAGGCTACGCTGGCAGAAGTGGCGGATGTTGCAGTGCTTCAAGCGGCACCCGCCGAGTCTGAAGCGCTGCAGACGTTAGAAGCGGCAGCGGGCGATGCCGTGGTCGACGCCCAGCAGCAGCAGCTGCAGCCGGAGGTCCCCACTGAGCGTAGCGTCCAGCCAGCGGTGGCGGCGGAGGAGTCTACGCCACAGCAAGCTGCAGCTGCGAGCACGCAGCGTCCCGCAGAGCCCGCGCCAGAGCCCACACACAACCTTCCTGAGGACGACCTCCCGCTGCCTCAGGTACACGCACACGCAGTAAGGATGTTGGGTGCGCACGCGTGCGCGCTAGCTCAGCGGGCCTGCTGCGGATTGTACGCTGTGTACGATGCACCATGCAGGACGACTGCACTGTGCGTGACACATGGCTCACCTGGTACATGCGTCGTCTGCCAGCGAACACTTGTACGGTATTGTGTTGCAGATCACAAGTATATGCTGCTTTACAACCTTACACATGTGTTTATGCGTTGTCGCTGCCGCCTGCAGGCGCTCCCGGAGCCAGGCCGGCTGTCGCTGCACCTGCTGTGGTCGCGCCCGATGACGTACCTGCGCGCGCTCGCGCTCTCAACCTCACAGTCCCTGGCAGCATTCACGGGCTTGCGCCTGCCTGGCGCTGCCACAGAAAGCCCTGCTTGCTCCGGCGCCGCTACCAGCACGTCTCAGGGCGCCGGGGACGACCTGCTGCAGCAGGTGTCACTGCAGCAGCTGGAGCGGCTGGAAAGATCACTGCCGCAGCCAGGACGCAGGGCTGCTGCTGACGCTGCTGACGCAAACGGGGGGGCAGGCGGCAGCTTGAGAGGCCTCCTGGGCCAGGCGAGCCAGGCGTACCAGCCCATCCAGCGGCCGCGACCGTACCCCCAGTCGACACAACTCAAGGTGACACAGCGCTGCGGTGTCCGTTGCCAACTCTTCTTCCCCCCGGCGGGGTGCAACAGGGATGCGCTGCAATGCGATCAAAATATCAAATATCTTATGACATGTCACATGTGCATTGCCCTTTGCATCAACACTTGTATCGTGCGTGCGTGTGCCATGGCTGCGTATGATATGCGTGCACCGCAGGCGGCGTTGGAGGGCGCGGTCGCGGCGCAGGTATACGGAGCGATGGAGGCGGCGGCGGCGGCAGCAGCCCCGCGCGCTGCCAGCCGGCGCGGCCCCTCTGCGCTGGGCCAGCTGCTGCGCGGGGACCCCTCGGCGGCGCCGCTGCTGCACAACGCGCCGCCTGTGCGCGAGCCGGTCAGCCCAGAGGCTACCGCAGAGGCGCTGCAGGCGCTTGAGCTGGGCGCGTTATCACGCCCCTATCCCGCACCGCCCCGCACCAGGCCTGCACAGGTGGACTCGCACGTTGAGCAGGCAGCGCCGAGTGCGGAAGCGGCAGCTGCCGCGCTGCGCGCTGCGCTTTCGCCGTCCGCGCACGCCATGGCGGCAGCACCGACACAGCCCGAGCCCGCTGCGGCGGTTGCCGACGATGCAGCGATGGCGTTTGGATCCTTGACCGACGCGCTGGCTGCTTTCCGAGGGGCGGCGGCCGCTGCAGCCGCGCGCAAGGCTGCTGCGTCGTCCGCCGCTGCTGCGTCCATGTCGGCCCGCATGGCGGCGGCTGCCGGCGCGGCGGCTCGTGAGCGCGAGCGCGGGATGATGTCTGACCGCCGCGCTTCGACTGACAAGGCGCTCTCTGCTGCAGCGCAGGCGGTCAAGTCGCTACGCGACTCAGGTGCGTGACGGCGTGTGGTAGGCGGGTGTGGGGCGGTGTGTGTGGCTGTCCGCGTGCTTGTTACCTAGGCAGTAGGTACTGGATACACCTGGAGTACCCATGCTGCTGTGTGCGCTGAAGGAGGTGGTTGGTGGGAGGATGGAGGGCAGGGGGGTTGGGAAGCGGCATCATGGTGATGCATGTGTTAGAGGGCGATGGCTATGTCTCAAGCTCCATCAGAGGCATGACTCCATACCAGCTTTGCGTGCGCGATTCCGCGGGTGCGCGCGTTCGCCTGCCACAGCGAGATATTACATAAATAGCCTAGTGGCATGTGATACTGCAATGCTTCTGGCGGTCCCTGAGGGTGGCCCGGCCCGGTCCTAGGTTCTCATGTGTGCTTAGCAGGGTGTGTTGACGTCAGGGCAAACGCGTTTGGGGCGCTTGGGCAACACTAGGAAACAGGCAGCCCGCTGTGCATGTGTGCATGTTGTATGCTCGGCCGTGTGCAGGCTCAGGTCTCACCCAGGGCGATGCCATGGCGCCTGCCGCAGCGCGCCGCAGTGAGCGGCTTGACACGTCTGACCTGCTCAATGTGCTGGAGGGTGCGCAGCAGCGCCAGGCGGCGGCGGACACCCGCCACCTGGACACACGGTGCGCGCCTACACAGGCATGATCTACAGACACTCACGTGTAGACTCCCTCACATGCCAATGCTCGTTCACGACCACCCTCGGTGTGTTGCTACTCTGCAGCCTTCGCCGCACCCGCTCACACACACACTGCGTGCTGCGGTGTCGTGTCTATGTGCTGGTTGCATGCACGCATCGCACCTGCCGTGCATGCCAAACCCGCTGGTTTTCTCCCACATCTGTGCATGGCTGGAGCGGGTTCATTGCATGGCTGATGGGTTCAGTGGCCATCCACCGCTGTGCACAAGCCATAGCACTCAGTGTTTGCATCACCTATCACAAGTCGACGCTAACTGCGCTACCGCTGCGGTATGGCTGTGGTACTGTATTGCTCGCTCTCAGGCGTAGCGTCCAGGACGAGGATGACTCAGACCTGTACCACCTGGACGAGCCTTCAGGGATGGAGCTGGCGAGGTGTGGCCACGTTCACCTGACTGGCTCCGTTGTTTAACATCGCCTGCACCTGCATGATTGCGTCATGGTGTGCGCCGTCCCATTTGCAATTTATTCGATATTGCAGCTGCGGTGCGATAAGCCAATGACTGATGGGCCTCACATGCGGCATAGGCGCTACCCTGTAGGGTTGCCATAATGGCATTGTGGTGATGACCCCATCAAGCGACATGCAGGGTGTTGTTTAGTGCCGGACACCCGCCCATGATGCAGTCAACTGGCACGTGACAGTTGGGCGGGTTGACCCATTTGCTATACTTCAAGGACTTTGAGTCCCCTCCATGCCTCCCCCCCCAACCTCTCATTCATCCCCTGCAGAACGCAGTGGGCGCCGCGTCCCAAGTGGCAACTAGACCAGCGCGACGTGCGATGGGCGGAGACCATCGCCAAGACCGTCCTCAACGCCCCCGCCAAGCCAGCCCCGGGCAGCGCCTCGGCGGCAGAAGCAGGCGACAGCGGGGCGGCCGCGCGCGAACAGCCGGCGGCGCGTGACCATCAGGCTGCCGCGCCGGCGCCACAGCAGCCGGAGGTGAGGCGTCGAGCCCCCGCGGTGCCACAACCCTGCACCATGCCACTGCATCCGGGCCTGGCTGCAGAATGCAGGCGTTGAACATCTTACCAAAGTCCACACGATAAGGACTTTTTGGACTACTATTGGCACGTACTGGTGCATGCGTTCGATTTGTGGGACTCCTGACGCGCTGACCCCTCCATCGGCTCACACACAGGCGTACACAGGGCATCCGCCCTCACCCCTCCTGGCCCGTAACAGCGGTGCATGTGCCCGTGTGCGCGTGTGTGCTCCTGGTGCGCTCATGCGTGCAGAGCCGCGAGGTGCTGATCCCCGCCGGCGTGTCAGTGCGCGAGCTCGCGGCCCTGCTGGGCGTGCCCACCCCCACCCTGGAGTCCTTCCTGGGCGCGGGAGGGCTGGGCGAGAACCTGCGCTCAGGTGAGGCGCGCGGATGACGGCGGCAGAGCGCCCTGCTGAAGAAAGCACAACATAGGGAGGGCGGGGGACCTAAAAATGTGGGGGGTGCCAGTCAGTATGGCTTTACGCAGGAGGACTAGTGCCGTGTAGGCTTAAGCTTATTGTGCTGAAATCGTTAATGGTGTTGCAGCGGACATGTGACCTGATTGCTGTTTCGTAACTTCCGTGTCTTCTCGTGGCCGGACAATTCCAATGGGTGTGGAGGGGGGCGTAGCGTGAGAGAGTTTGTGCCATGGCTAGCACCCCGCTGCACATCTGACCCTGCTGAAGCTCCCTCGCTGTGCGGCCCTGTGATAATGCATGTGGCCCAGATCGTGATGCCGTTTCCGCGGATGCTGCTGAGCTGGCAGCGATCGAGTACGGTCGCATGCCGATCATGGTGGACGCGGCAGCAGGTGCGTATGGCAGCAGCAGGCCCCTGCTGGTGGCTGGCGGTCCTAAACTGGCCACGCGGTGTGGCGCGCTCATCCCTTAACGGGCCCTGAATACGCATGCCGAGGGCGTGCGTGCGCCTGCCTGGAGACGGGTCATCCACGCATATATAAACCAGCAGTGTGTGCGCCAAAGCGTCAAACCCTGCGCTGTACAGGGCGTACCGCTGTACTGCTGGCATGTACCGTAGTCGTTTCAGCCTGGCACTCCTGTGCATGATGGCTACTGGCGGCTGCGGCTGGCACCTGTGCATACATCAGGACAGCGTGAGGCTATGCATCGTCACACACTCGCATGCGAGGCCGCCCGCCATGATAGCATCTGTGCGCTAACATGGCGTATGCATACCTGCTGCACCCGCTCCGACGCTCGCTGATGCCATGTCGGCACACGGGACGCTGCTCCTTGCGCAGATGGCGACCGTGCGGCGGCGGCGGTGGCGGCGGTGCGGCGGCCGCCCGTGGTGGCTGTGCTGGGCCACGTGGACCACGGCAAGACCTCGCTGCTGGACGCGCTGCGCAAGAGCGCGGTGGCGGCCGGGGAGGCCGGCGGCATCACGCAGCACATCGGCGCCTTCGAGGTCGTCATGCCGGACAGGTGAGAGACTGAGAGCTGCGCTGCTTGCGCTGATGGCAGCACATGCAGGGCCGCACGTGTGGGGCGGACATGCCAGCACGGGTGTCACTTGGTGTGCGATTTGCACGTACGGGGGTTGTGTGGTGACAGGGACGCCAACGCAACGGAAAGGCAGCATGTCGTGTCATGCTATGCGGCAGCGCGTACGTTGTTCCAGGGCAGGGCTGCCTCCTGCTTAGAGCTTGGCACCAACAATGTACTGCTGCTGCTGCCACCTCAGCGGCGAGCGCATCACCTTCCTCGACACGCCGGGCCACGCGGCCTTCTCGGCGCTACGCGCGCGCGGGGCCGCCGTCACCGACGTGGCGGTGCTGGTGGTGGCGGCGGACGACGGCGTGATGCCGCAGACGCGCGAGGCGCTTGCGCACATCCGCTCCGCCGGCTGCCCTGTGGTGGTGGCGCTCACCAAGTGCGACCTGCCGCAGGTGAGAGAGGAGGATGAGGAGCATGCGCTGAGTGGAGGCGGAAGACAGGTTGACTGTATGAGAAGGCAGGGGCTGCATGAGGTGCCGGCAGAGGGACAACGATGAGGAACTGTAGACACTCAAGTGTTTGGTCTTGCATCCCGGTATATGCGTGTTGTGCACATATCACCGCTTGTGGTGTGCTAGCTGATGCACGCTGCTGTCAACACAGCCCGATGATGCGGTTTTCTGACGAAGCCAGGTTGGTGGGGGCTCTTGGGCAGACTACTCAAATACAGGACAACAGAGCACAAGCGCATGGGCACGGCTGCCTGAACTTTGGTCTTTCCTGTGGATCATAATGGCTACCTGGAGGCCCGTTGGCGACTCCCTTCTAGCACACGGCCCTCTGCGCGTCGGATGTCGACTCCTGAGCCTGAGCCTGAGCACTGCCGTCTGCTATGTGCCATCACATCACCCGCTGCTCCTGGCAACGGCAACGCAGGCGCGTCCCGATGCTGTGAAGCT